>JARQOD010005064.1:0-50339 GCA_033576555.1 Oophaga sylvatica
GAGGAGATTTCTGGTCCAATCTTAATGTGAACGATCTGGTATGGTTGTCTACCAGGAATAAAAAACTTAAAGTTCCTCCTGGAAGCTGGGCCCCAGATTCATCGGGCCGTACAGGATCATTCCATAATTAATCCTGTGGCATTTCGTCTGGACCTCCCTCCTACGTTTAAAAATTCATAATGTGTTCCACAAGTCATTACTTAAGAGGTACGTGGCACCAGTCATACCATCACCTCTACCTCCTCCTCCAGTGGTGGTCAATCGTAACTTGGAGTTTCAAGTGTCAAAGATCATTGACTCACGTCTGAATCGCCGGTCCCTTCAGTACTTGGTGCATTGGAAGGGGTATGGTCCAGAGGAGAGGACGTGGGTTCCTGCGTCTGACATTAACGCAGATCGTTTGGTGCGGACCTTCCACAGAACTCACCCGGGCAAACCTGGCCCTGAGGGTCCGGAGGCCCCTCGTAGAAGGGGGGGTACTGTCATGTGTGCATCGCCACGAAGATCGTCGCGTTTGCACATTCTGACTTCTCACAGCTGAGTTGCTGTTTCTTTGTGTTTGGCAGTTAGGGAGTTAATTCTGTCTGTGCTCAGTTCTGGGACTGGGTGCAGTTTTCTCCCGGCTGCAATTAATTATTTGTTGATTGGTTTCCTTTAAATCTCTGGTTGTCTGTGTTGGAGTTGCCAGTGAAATTCTTCATGCAGACACAGATAGGATTGTATCTGTATAGACTTAAGTTAAAGAGCTCCTTAGTTGTTTTAAGCTCACCTTGCTTAGAGTTTAATATCCCAGACCATTTATGTTCCTTCTGTGTTTGAGTGTGTATGCAAGTCTGTGTTTTCTCCAGTCTGTCTTATATGTCTAATCTGTGTATTTAGCAGAGATCAGCCCATATCCCTTTGGTGGTAATCAGAATCCTTCTTAGGACTGATTACAGGGTTCAGGGACTGATAGGAGACAGGGTTAGGCTGGAGACTTGGACCCCTGAACCATTATCAGTACCTCCAAGGTGAGGGATTAGTTAGGACCCCAGTTTAGGGTCAGGTTAGACCCCGGTCCTCCTCTTTCCTGTGACAGTGTATCAAGTCCTCAAGATTAACCTGAGTTCAACGGATATCATGTCAGGTAAATCTATTCTATATTTACATGCTGATGTTGCTAATCTATATGTTGTATAGAGTGTTGTTCTTTTAAGAATAGTTTACTGACATCGTACACATATCATAAGACCGCGTGACACCAGATGAGCCTAAACAGTGGAAACCTCCCACAAGTGACCCCATTTTGGAAACTAGACCCCCTAAGGAACTTATCTTAGATCTTTGGTGAGCACTTTGAACCCCAAGTGCTTCACACAAGTTTATAATGCCCGGGCATGAAAATAAAAAATCCTATTTTTCTCCCACAAAAATTATCTTTTAGTCACTAATTTTTTATTTTCCCATGGGTAACAGGAGAAATTGGACCACAAAAGTTGTGGTCCAATTTTTCCTGAGTACGCTGATACCCCATATGTGGGGGGAATCACTGTTTGGGCGCACGGCAGAGCTCGGAATGGAAGGAGCACCATTTGACTTTTTCCAACCAAAATTGGCTGGAATTGAGATTGGACGCCATGTTGCATTTGGAGAGCCCCTGATGTGCCTAAACAGTGGAAACCCCCACAAGTGACCCCATTTGGGAAACTAGACCCCCAAGGAACTTATCTAGATCTTTGGTGAGCAATTTGAACCCCCAAGTGCTCCACACAAGTTTATAACGTAGAGCCGTAAAATTAAAAAATCATATTCTTTCCACAAAAATGATCTTTTCACCCCAATTTTTATTTTCCAAAGGGTAACAAGACTCCAAAAGGTATTGTGCAATTTGTCCTGAGTATGCTGATACCCATATGTGGGGGTAAACCACTGTTTGGGTGCATGGTAGAGTTTGGAAGGGAAGGAGCGCCGTTTGACTTTTTCAAAGCAGAATTGGCTGGATGCCATGTCGTGTTTGGAGAGCTCCTGATCTGCCTAAACAGTGGAAACCCCGACAAATGACACCATTTTGGATACTAGACCCCTCAAGGAACTTATCTAGATGTGTGGTGAGCACTTTGAACCCGAAGTGCTTCACAGAAGTTTATAACGTACAGCCGTAAAATAAAAAATCTTTTTTTTTTTTTTTTACAAAAATGATTTTTTTCGCCCCCAATATTTTATTTTCACAAGGGTAATAGGAGAAATTGAACACCAAAAGTTGTTGTCCAATTTGTCCTGAGTACGCTGATACCCAATATGTGGGAGAAAACTACTGTATGGGCGCACGTCAGGGCTCGGAAGGGAAGTAGTGACGTTTTGGATTGCAGACTTTGATGTAATGGTCTGGGGGCGTCATGACTCATTTGGAGAGCCCCTGATGCGCCTAAACAGTGAAACCCCTCACAAGTGACCCCATTTTGGAAAATAGACCCCACAAGGAACTTGTGTAGATGTGTGGTGAGCGCTATGAAGCCCCAAGTTCTTCACAGAAGTTTATAACGTACAGCCATAAAAACAAAAAAAATCATTTTTTTTTTACAAAAATGATATTTTCACCCCCAGTTTTTTTATTTTCCCAAGGTTAACAGAAAAAATAGGACAAATTGCATAATAACTCTTGGGGTCCAGAGTACACTGATACCCCATATGTGGTGGTAAACTACTGTTTGGGCGCATGGCCGAGCTCAAAAGTGAAGGAGCACCATTTGACTTTTTCAACGCAGAATTGGCTGGAATTGAGATCAGACACCATGTCACATTTGGAGAACCCCTGATGTGCCTAAACAGCGGAAACCCCCCAATTCTAACTCCAACCTAACCCCAACACACCCCTAACCGTGGTCCCAACCATAAACCACAAACCTAACCCTAACACACCCCTAACCCTTATCCCAACCCTAACCCTAATCCTAACTTTAGCGCCAACTCTAGCCCTAACTTTAGCCGCAACCCTAACCCTAATTGGAAAATGGAACTAAATACATTTTTTAATTTTATTATATTGCCCTAACTAAGGGGGTGATAAAGGGGGGTTTGATTTACTATTTATAGCGGGTTTTTATGATTGGCAGCTGTCATGCTAAAAGACGCTTTTTATTGCAAAAAATAGTTTTTGCATCACCACATTTTGAGAGCTATAATTTTTGCAAATTTTGGCCCACAGAGTCATGTGAGGTCTTATTTTTTGCGGTACGAGTTGAAATTTTTATTGGTACTATTTTTGAGCACGTGACATTTTTTGATCGCTTTTTATTTCAATTTTTGGGAGGTTAGAATGAACAAAAATCAGCAATTCATGAATTTCTTTTGGGGAGGCGTTTATACCGTTCCGCGTGTGGTAAAATTGATAAAGCAGTTTTATTCTTCGGGTCAGTATGATTATGGCGATACCTCATTTATATCATTTTTTTATGTTTTGGTGCTTTTATAGAATAAAAACAATTTTATATAAAAAATTATTATTTTTGCATCGCTTTATTCTGCGAGCAATAACTTATATTTTTTCGCTGATGATGCTCTATGGCGGCTCGTTTTTTGCGGGACAAGATGACGTTTTCAGCGGTACCATTTTTTTTTATATTGGTGTGTTTTTCCACTTTTTGTTCGGCAGTATGATGATAAAGCATTGATTTTTTGCTTTGTTTTTTTTTATTAAGGGGTTCACTAAAGGGGTTAACTAGTGGGAAAGTTTTATAGGGGGGTCGTTGTGGACGCGGCAATACCAAATATGTGTACTTTTATTGTTTTGTTTTTTTTATTTAGAGGAAAAAATGAATTTTTGGGGGAATATTTATTTTTTTTTTTCTTTATTTTGGATTTTTTTTTTAAACATGTTTATTTTTATTTTTTCACTTTTTTACTTTGTCCCAGGGTGGGACATCACTGTAAAATGTCAGATCGCTGGTGTGACAGTGTGCACAGCACTCTGTCACACCAGCGATCTCTCTGGCACTGCTGCAGGCTTCTCAGTGCCTGCTCTCAGCAGGCACTGAGGAAGCCGCCTCCCTGCAGGACCCAGCGGCCATCTTGGATCCGGGTCCTTGGAGGGAGGAAGGCCTCAGAACAGCGTGATCACATCGCGCTGTTCTGAGGGTCTCAGAGGAGCGTGCAGGGAGCCCCCTCCCTGCGCGATGCTCCCCTGTGCCCCTGGTACACCGCGATCATGTTTGATCGCGGTGTGCCAGGGGTTAATGTGCCCGGAGTGGTCCGTGACCGCTCCTGACACACAAGTATTCAAGCAGCTGACAGCACTCGGGAGTTAGCACGGATGCACGTTCAGGCGTTCAAGGATCCAAATGAACAACAGTCCAACGAAAAAATAGGAACAGCATCCAATCCAGGTGAAGTATAACAAGTCTTTATTCAGCCACCATAAAATACGACGTTTCGGCCATTTTCAGGCCTTTATCAAGTATACAAAAACAGGCAAAATGGTGTCCTTAAATGGTGTGGAGGAGCCAATCACCATCCAGGAACCGCCCATAATACAAATAGACATATATACAGAATATACAACGATAATTAATTTAAAACAGTGATCAAAGCTCAAAATAGTGACATCATAGAAAAATACAACAATGTTATAATTGTGCATGTAATATGCTGTAGATTACTCCATATAAACAATATCACCATTTAGTCTGCCAATCGATGATCTGTTACTGCACACTCCCATTCTGGTGCTGCACCAATCATGTACTCACTAGCAGCAGCGTCCTCCATATCCAATCAGTGTCAGTTCAGCAGCGCTTAGTCAGAGCACTTATCCAATAACCCACAGGATAACAAATCGGGAGGCACACCTAACTCACTCCCCACTGTGTAGGTAAACAAGGCACATGTTCAGAAGTCATCATAGCAAACGCCCAGTGGATCATGTGAACACCAGCGTCATCAGACACCCAGTCACATGACCGCAAGCATCATCCGAGGTCTAATCACATGATAGTCCCATCATAAGCCTCTATTCCAGGCTAAAAACACTAAAATAGCGCGCGATCACCGGCATCATCCGACACCTGAAAAAAGAACACGCATGCACAATAAACTCTATCGTTATTTATACTACTCCAGATATGTCATCAGAAAACCTGCAGGTCACATGATCGTCAGTATTGGCATACTGTAAGCAAGAGACCGCACATGCGGATCTATATAGAATGGAAGATTAACAATATAGCAAACGCCTAAAGAAATATATATAATATCTACAAAATAAATGATGTCATCAGGAACCATTAAGTCACCACTCCGATCACTCCAGATAATAATCCTACGAAAACAACAAACATAAGTAAAATATATATCTAAAAACAAACACAGAATATAGATGCAAAAATTACCTAGCACAAATATGCAAATTATATTCGATATTCAACCCCTTTGGTTGCAATGTCTCCAAAACGGAGATCCACCGGAGTTCTTTCTGTTTAAGCAACTTAATCCTGTCGCCACGTCTCCTGAGGGGTGGAACCCCGTCAATAACTCTAAATCTCAGCTGACTGACCAAGTGTCCACATTCTACAAAGTGCTTAGATACCGGCAGTTCCATCATCTTCGTCCTGATAGTACTTTTGTGTTTACTTATTCTAGCCTTAACCTCCATCGTTGTCTCGCCTATATACATGAGTCCACACGGACACACGAGCATATAGATTATAAAGCTAGATGTACAAGAGTACCGTTCCTGTCACCACGAAATTTCAGTAGTTTCTCATCCAAGTGTTTCTTGAACGTGTCCCATTCTTGTGCTGTCAACTGCATAGTCATTTGTTTCTCCAAATCATCGATTTTATTCTTCACCAATACCATTTCTGTGTGGAGAAACTCGATATTCAAAAGCATTAGATCAAATGAATACTTATTAGTGATCGATTCAAATTTATTACAAAATTGCATATTGTCTGCCAGTAATGTAGGCCGCAGATGTGGCCTTAGTCCACGAGGTATCCTGTGAACGCTGTGATACTCGCACAGAGTCATGGCATGCAACTCGTGTGAGATATATTTTCTCCTCTCATTTTCATATCTCTTATTCAACATCTCTATGGTAGGTTTATTCAAAAAAGACATATCTATCTGTGTTCTGGCTAGGATTCTTTTAGCATCTTCATCTGTGTATGAAAATATAGCGGCATTGTCCAGTTCACCCACCTCTGGTTCAAGTATCAAAGTCTCCATGACCGGTGCACGTCTGCCAGGATCCACAATCCACAAGTATTCAAGCAGCTGACAGCACTCGGGAGTTAGCATGGATGCACGTTCAGGCGTTCAAGGATCCAAATGAACAACAGTCCAACGAAAAAATAGGAACAGCATCCAATCCAGGTGAAGTATAACAAGTCTTTATTCAGCCACCATAAAATACGACGTTTCGGCCATTTTCAGGCCTTTATCAAGTATACAAAAACAGGCAAAATGGTGTCCTTAAATGGTGTGGAGGAGCCAATCACCATCCAGGAACCGCCCATAATACAAATAGACATATATACAGAATATACAACGATAATTAATTTAAAACAGTGATCAAAGCTCAAAATAGTGACATCATAGAAAAATACAACAATGTTATAATTGTGCATGTAATATGCCATAGATTACTCCATATAAACAATATCACCATTTAGTCTGCCAATCGATGATCTGTTACTGCACACTCCCATTCTGGTGCTGCACCAATCATGTACTCACTAGCAGCAGCGTCCTCCATATCCAATCAGTGTCAGTTCAGCAGCGCTTAGTCAGAGCACTTATCCAATAACCCACAGGATAACAAATCGGGAGGCACACCTAACTCACTCCCCACTGTGTAGGTAAACAAAGGCACATGTTCAGAAGTCATCATAGCAAACGCCCAGTGGATCATGTGAACACCAGCGTCATCAGACACCCAGTCACATGACCGCAAGCATCATCCGAGGTCTAATCACATGATAGTCCCATCATAAGCCTCTATTCCAGGCTAAAAACACTAAAATAGCGCGCGATCACCGGCATCATCCGACACCTGAAAAAAGAACACGCATGCACAATAAACTCTATCGTTATTTATACTACTCCAGATATGTCATCAGAAAACCTGCAGGTCACATGATCGTCAGTATTGGCATACTGTAAGCAAGAGACCGCACATGCGGATCTATATAGAATGGAAGATTAACAATATAGCAAACGCCTAAAGAAATATATATAATATCTACAAAATAAATGATGTCATCAGGAACCATTAAGTCACCACTCCGATCACTCCAGATAATAATCCTACGAAAACAACAAACATAAGTAAAATATATATCTAAAAACAAACACAGAATATAGATGCAAAAATTACCTAGCACAAATATGCAAATTATATTCGATATTCAACCCCTTTGGTTGCAATGTCTCCAAAACGGAGATCCACCGGAGTTCTTTCTGTTTAAGCAACTTAATCCTGTCGCCACGTCTCCTGAGGGGTGGAACCCCGTCAAATAACTCTAAATCTCAGCTGAACTGACCAAGTGTCCACATATCCAGACAAAGTGCTTTAGATACCGGCAGTTCCATCATTTCCGTCCTGATAGTACTTTTGTGTTTACTTATCTAGCTTCTTACCTCCATCTGTTGTCTGCTAATACATGAGTCCAACGACACACAGCATATATTATAAGCTATGTACAGAGAGTACGTTCTCTGTCACCAGAATTTCAGTATGTTTCTCAGTCATAGTGTTTCTTGAATGTCCTTTTGTGCTGTCAACTGCATGTCATTGTTTCTCCAAATCATCGATTTTATTGTTCACCAATACCATTTCTGTGTGGAGAAATCGATATTCAAAAGCATATATTTGCATATTTGTGCTAGTAATTTTTGCATCTATATTTGTGTTTGTTTTAGATTATATTTTACTTATGTTTGTTGTTTTCGTAGATTATTATCTGAGTGATCGGAGTGGTGACTTAATGGTTCTGATGACATCATTTATTTGTAGATATTATATATATTTCTTTAGGCGTTTGCTATATTGTTAATCTTCCATTCTATATAGATCCGCATGTGCGGTCTCTTGCTTACAGTATGCCAATACTGACGATCATGTGACCTGCAGGTTTTCTGATGACATATCTGGAGTAGTATAAATAACGATAGAGTTTATTGTGCATGCGTGTTCTTTTTTCAGGTGTCGGATGATGCCGGTGATCGCGCGCTATTTTAGTGTTTTTAGCCTGGAATAGAGGCTTATGATGGACTATCATGTGATTAGACCTCGGATGATGCTTGCGGTCATGTGACTGGGTGTCTGATGACGCTGGTGTTCACATGATCCACTGGGCGTTTGCTATGATGACTTCTGAACATGTGCCTTTGTTTACCTACACAGTGGGGAGTGAGTTAGCTGTGCCTCCCGATTTGTTATCCTGTGGGTTATTGGATAAGTGCTCTGACTAAGCGCTGCTGAACTGACACTGATTGGATATGGAGGACGCTGCTGCTAGTGAGTACATGATTGGTGCAGCACCAGAATGGGAGTGTGCAGTAACAGATCATCGATTGGCAGACTAAATGGTGATATTGTTTATATGGAGTAATCTACAGCATATTACATGCACAATTATAACATTGTTGTATTTTTCTATGATGTCACTATTTTGAGCTTTGATCACTGTTTTAAATTAATTATCGTTGTATATTCTGTATATATGTCTATTTGTATTATGGGCGGTTCCTGGATGGTGATTGGCTCCTCCACACCATTTAAGGACACCATTTTGCCTGTTTTTGTATACTTGATAAAGGCCTGAAAATGGCCGAAACGTCGTATTTTATGGTGGCTGAATAAAGACTTGTTATACTTCACCTGGATTGGATGCTGTTCCTATTTTTTCGTTGGACTGTTGTTCATTTGGATCCTTGAACGCCTGAACGTGCATCCGTGCTAACTCCCGAGTGCTGTCAGCTGCTTGAATACTTGTGGATTGTGGATCCTGGCAGACGTGCACCGGTCATGGAGACTTTGATACTTGAACCAGAGGTGGGTGAACTGGACAATGCCGCTATATTTTCATACACAGATGAAGATGCTAAAAGAATCCTAGCCAGAACACAGATAGATATGTCTTTTTTGAATAAACCTACCATAGAGATGTTGAATAAGAGATATGAAAATGAGAGGAGAAAATATATCTCACACGAGTTGCATGCCATGACTCTGTGCGAGTATCACAGAGTTCACAGGATACCTCGTGGACTAAGGCCACATCTGCGGCCTACATTACTGGCAGACAATATGCAATTTTGTAATAAATTTGAATCGATCACTAATAAGTATTCATTTGATCTAATGCTTTTGAATATCGAGTTTCTCCACACAGAAATGGTATTGGTGAAGAATAAAATCGATGATTTGGAGAAACAAATGACTATGCAGTTGACAGCACAAGAATGGGACACGTTCAAGAAACACTTGGATGAGAAACTACTGAAATTTCGTGGTGACAGGAACGGTACTCTTGTACATCTAGCTTTATAATCTATATGCTCGTGTGTCCGTGTGGACTCATGTACATAGGCGAGACAACGATGGAGGTTAAGGCTAGAATAAGTAAACACAAAAGTACTATCAGGACGAAGATGATGGAACTGCCGGTATCTAAGCACTTTGTAGAATGTGGACACTTGGTCAGTCAGCTGAGATTTAGAGTTATTGACGGGGTTCCACCCCTCAGGAGACGTGGCGACAGGATTAAGTTGCTTAAACAGAAAGAACTCTGGTGGATCTCCGTTTTGGAGACATTGCAACCAAAGGGGTTGAATATCGAATATAATTTGCATATTTGTGCTAGGTAATTTTTGCATCTATATTCTGTGTTTGTTTTTAGATATATATTTTACTTATGTTTGTTGTTTTCGTAGGATTATTATCTGGAGTGATCGGAGTGGTGACTTAATGGTTCCTGATGACATCATTTATTTTGTAGATATTATATATATTTCTTTAGGCGTTTGCTATATTGTTTATCTTCCATTCTATATAGATCCGCATGTGCGGTCTCTTGCTTACAGTATGCCAATACTGACGATCATGTGACCTGCAGGTTTTCTGATGACATATCTGGAGTAGTATAAATAACGATAGAGTTTATTGTGCATGCGTGTTCTTTTTTCAGGTGTCGGATGATGCCGGTGATCGCGCGCTATTTTAGTGTTTTTAGCCTGGAATAGAGGCTTATGATGGGACTATCATGTGATTAGACCTCGGATGATGCTTGCGGTCATGTGACTGGGTGTCTGATGACGCTGGTGTTCACATGATCCACTGGGCGTTTGCTATGATGACTTCTGAACATGTGCCTTTGTTTACCTACACAGTGGGGAGTGAGTTAGCTGTGCCTCCCCATTTGTTATCCTGTGGGTTATTGGATAAGTGCTCTGACTAAGCGCTGCTGAACTGACACTGATTGGATATGGAGGACGCTGCTGCTAGTGAGTACATGATTGGTGCAGCACCAGAATGGGAGTGTGCAGTAACAGATCATCGATTGGCAGACTAAATGGTGATATTGTTTATATGGAGTAATCTACAGCATATTACATGCACAATTATAACATTGTTGTATTTTTCTATGATGTCACTATTTTGAGCTTTGATCACTGTTTTAAATTAATTATCGTTGTTATATTCTGTATATATGTCTATTTGTATTATGGGCGGTTCCTGGATGGTGATTGGCTCCTCCACACCATTTAAGGACACCATTTTGCCTGTTTTTGTATACTTGATAAAGGCCTGAAAATGGCCGAAACGTCGTATTTTATGGTGGCTGAATAAAGACTTGTTATACTTCACCTGGATTGGATGCTGTTCCTATTTTTTCGTTGGACTGTTGTTCATTTGGATCCTTGAACGCCTGAACGTGCATCCGTGCTAACTCCCGAGTGCTGTCAGCTGCTTGAATACTTGTGGATTGTGGATCCTGGCAGACGTGCACCGGTCATGGAGACTTTGATACTTGAACCAGAGGTGGGTGAACTGGACAATGCCGCTATATTTTCATACACAGATGAAGATGCTAAAAGAATCCTAGCCAGAACACAGATAGATATGTCTTTTTTGAATAAACCTACCATAGAGATGTTGAATAAGAGATATGAAAATGAGAGGAGAAAATATATCTCACACGAGTTGCATGCCATGACTCTGTGCGAGTATCACAGAGTTCACAGGATACCTCGTGGACTAAGGCCACATCTGCGGCCTACACTACTGGCAGACAATATGCAATTTTGTAATAAATTTGAATCGATCACTAATAAGTATTCATTTGATCTAATGCTTTTGAATATCGAGTTTCTCCACACAGAAATGGTATTGGTGAAGAATAAAATCGATGATTTGGAGAAACAAATGACTATGCAGTTGACAGCACAAGAATGGGACACGTTCAAGAAACACTTGGATGAGAAACTACTGAAATTTCGTGGTGACAGGAACGGTACTCTTGTACATCTAGCTTTATAATCTATATGCTCGTGTGTCCGTGTGGACTCATGTACATAGGCGAGACAACGATGGAGGTTAAGGCTAGAATAAGTAAACACAAAAGTACTATCAGGACGAAGATGATGGAACTGCCGGTATCTAAGCACTTTGTAGAATGTGGACACTTGGTCAGTCAGCTGAGATTTAGAGTTATTGACGGGGTTCCACCCCTCAGGAGACGTGGCGACAGGATTAAGTTGCTTAAACAGAAAGAACTCCGGTGGATCTCCGTTTTGGAGACATTGCAACCAAAGGGGTTGAATATCGAATATAATTTGCATATTTGTGCTAGGTAATTTTTGCATCTATATTCTGTGTTTGTTTTTAGATATATATTTTACTTATGTTTGTTGTTTTCGTAGGATTATTATCTGGAGTGATCGGAGTGGTGACTTAATGGTTCCTGATGACATCATTTATTTTGTAGATATTATATATATTTCTTTAGGCGTTTGCTATATTGTTAATCTTCCATTCTATATAGATCCGCATGTGCGGTCTCTTGCTTACAGTATGCCAATACTGACGATCATGTGACCTGCAGGTTTTCTGATGACATATCTGGAGTAGTATAAATAACGATAGAGTTTATTGTGCATGCGTGTTCTTTTTTCAGGTGTCGGATGATGCCGGTGATCGCGCGCTATTTTAGTGTTTTTAGCCTGGAATAGAGGCTTATGATGGGACTATCATGTGATTAGACCTCGGATGATGCTTGCGGTCATGTGACTGGGTGTCTGATGACGCTGGTGTTCACATGATCCACTGGGCGTTTGCTATGATGACTTCTGAACATGTGCCTTTGTTTACCTACACAGTGGGGAGTGAGTTAGGTGTGCCTCCCGATTTGTTATCCTGTGGGTTATTGGATAAGTGCTCTGACTAAGCGCTGCTGAACTGACACTGATTGGATATGGAGGACGCTGCTGCTAGTGAGTACATGATTGGTGCAGCACCAGAATGGGAGTGTGCAGTAACAGATCATCGATTGGCAGACTAAATGGTGATATTGTTTATATGGAGTAATCTACAGCATATTACATGCACAATTATAACATTGTTGTATTTTTCTATGATGTCACTATTTTGAGCTTTGATCACTGTTTTAAATTAATTATCGTTGTATATTCTGTATATATGTCTATTTGTATTATGGGCGGTTCCTGGATGGTGATTGGCTCCTCCACACCATTTAAGGACACCATTTTGCCTGTTTTTGTATACTTGATAAAGGCCTGAAAATGGCCGAAACGTCGTATTTTATGGTGGCTGAATAAAGACTTGTTATACTTCACCTGGATTGGATGCTGTTCCTATTTTTTCGCTCCTGACACACAGTCCCGGGAGTCAGCTGTGATAATAAGCTGACACCCGGCGGCGATTAGCTGCGCTCCCCCCGAGAGCGCAGCTGATCGCCTATGACGTACTATCCCGTCCATGGTCAGATTGGCACGGGTTTCATGGACGGGATAGTACGTCTGATGTCAGAGAGGTGTTAAGGCCCACAATTCCTATAGATGCCACCACCGGAAGAAGGCACTGCACCGAAACGCGCGTTGGGGTGGGTGGCACTGCGGTTCCTCTGGTAATTTCTCAGGCTTATATATATATTTTTTACCTATGGTCTTTGCTCCACATGCTTTTTGATTATGGCTGTTCTTGCCTTAATTACTTATGATATATCTGTTTGCACTATGATACTTGCACTTTGAGCAGACTCATATGATTTAGATTATTAACTTTGCCTGTGATTTCAATTGTCACTATTCACTACTGTGGCTTCATCCTTTTTCTGGTTTACCATTGTCATTTCCCTGTTATCCTTTCAATTTTATCTCGTGTTTTTGTCTTGACCCGCACCACAATTGTGGTTTACCAGAGCAATGGGGTACTCAGAGCCGAGCCCATGGAAGTCTATGGGGTTGTCACAGGTAGCGCTGGCTCGGTCTGTGGCCCTGGCGGTCAGGCGTATGTTGGGGGAATATTTACAGGAGATAGGTATATATACAGTTCGTGACGCCACCTGTAGTTCTCTGATCACTAAGACCAGCGCTGCTGTAGATCTCTGAGGGGATGGTGAGGCAGCTAGATGTCGGGTCCCCTACAGGTGGGACTCTTCCCTCAGGTCGATAGTTATGATGGGGTTGTGCAGGGATGCAATCAAATAACTCAGTCTCACACATAGAAGCTTCTTTCCATACCTTTTACTTCAAGTTGTTCAGGCAGGTCCCAGGGAGGCTGTTCGGGGTGGATGAATGCACGTAGCGGTAACAGTTGAGCAGGTTACAGGCCTCCTTCTCTTTCCAAATGATGAGTGAGTCCAAGCTTGCCTGTAGCTAAGTTAACTCTATAGTTTTCAGCTTTTCCCACTAGCTGTACTGCCCGGCCGGTTTTGTGATAGAGCCTTATAAGTGGTGAACTAAGTACTTTCTTTTGCCGCGCGCCGGACTCAGAAGTCTTGTTCTCCTGACTCGGTTACGTACTGGCACTCTAAGGGCGGCTTTCTGCAACCTAAGGTCCAGTAAGACTCTGGCTTTTCTATCACTATGCCTGGAGCTATAGTGACGCTTCGGTCCCCAGTGACCGGTGACAATGTGCAGGATAATCCGATCCTTAAGGCACTTCTGAATCCTTCCCACTATGCCCTTCGCCCTGCTTCTGCTTTCAATGTAGCACTGAAGCGTGAAGATAGAAAGTCAGTTTTCTTCTTTGGTCTCACTGAATAACTCTCAGTTTCCTCAAAGTTCAGACTGAGTAAAAGGTAACTCTGACTAGACTCGGGATGATAACTAGTCATCCGTTACTAGACTCCACTTCGTTGAATTGGCAGGAACTAATCTTCTGCTCACCCAGAGCTCTGACAGGAATCCTCACTGTCTGAGAAGAACTAGCCCTGACTGCTCTGTACGATGACAGGAAGCTAGACTGACTCTCTCCTGTGCTACACGTCACTCCCCTATACACCCCTGTGGGTGTGTCTGAAGTGTAAGTGAGTGTCAAGCTTTAACTGTTACCTTACTGTGCATTCTCCAGATCCTGTGTGCCTTACATACCAGGGCTACACATTCCCCCTTGGTAAAATACAGCACTCCCGGGCTGTGAAATATAAGAAGAAAGACATTTTGTTTTCCATTTAAACAAGTAACATTTTAAACTCTTCCCATCAGGGAGGTACGGATTTCTTGAACGTTGCATTATAACAATAGGCATAGAAAAATACAAAATACTAAATAGACATTTTCATATAAATAGATGACGATATTCTTGTGAAGGACCCGCACCAAACCTTCAACGTGGGTCCTGGGTGGGCTGCAGGACATCTGAATGCAGACCTCACTCAGTGCCTCACCATACGGGTTTTATGTTCAGAGGTAGGTGTGCTGGTAGAGAATGCACAAAGTGCAACTATATACAAGATCAGTTCTTGGGCTGGCTCAGTCCTCAGCCTCAGAGTCCATCATGAAACATTTTCAAGTAATTTACATATCATAACAATACTTTATACAATTATCCATACTTAGTAAACTAGTTTGCTAGGACTACTTTTGATAACGAATAGGTATCTTCCCTTTCGTTGTACGTTCTGATCTACGTGGAGTAGCTTCAGGTATATTAATCTCTAACCCAACTGTTCTACGTAACGGCAAACTATAGAACTGCCTCAATCTTTCTATGGATCTGGCAAGCGTACTGATGGCTGGGCGGTGTGGTCAGCTTCACCAGGGGTTCCCATAGCATGGGGCACTGCTTCCGATGATTCTTCCTCTTGAGGTTCCGCAGGTTGGGGTGCTGCTGGAGTAGGTAACTCCTGAACTGGCTCAACTGGCACCATGGGCACAACTGGAGGTAGAACTTCCTCTTGTGGCTGATAAAATTGCAACACCGGAATTATTACAGCATCTCCCAGTCTCGGCCAATCTGCAGGGAAATCTCCCAGATCCGTGTGTATGACCTCTTCTTTTCTTTCTTCTTGATTGATGACAGAGTTCTCTTCACGAAACTTTAAGGGTTCTGGACACAATTTCAAATGGTCTCTGGACACAGTGGATATTGTTCTTCCTCCGTCCTTACTGATGATACAAACTTTTCTATTGTCATATTTGGAATCTTGTACGACGTAGGGTTCTTGCTCCCACTGGTTATCCAATTTGTGCATTTTCCTTTTCCTTTTCAATACCACTTCTCCAGGCATCAAAGGCTTGGCAGGAGCATTCCTGTTGTAAATATCTTCCTGTTTTTCCCGTACCTTGTTGAGACTTTCTTCTACACAGACTTGCACTCTTCTGTATTGCTCTTGCCGATTGATGTCCCAGTTTCCAATAGCGTCATCTGCCTCTGGTTCTACCACTCCAAGTTCTAAATCCATTGGTAGTCTTCCGGGCCTTGCTCTCATAAGATAGGCTGGAGTGCAGTTAGTGGAACTTACAGGTATATGGTTATACAAGTCAACCAAATCAGGTAGTAAGTCCGGCCATCGATTTCTGTCTTCCAACGGTATGGATTTCAACAAATCAAGGACAATGTGGTTCATTTTCTCGCAAAGACCGTTGGTTTGAGGATGGTATGGTGTTGTTCTAATTTTCTTACACCCATACATGTGACAGAATTCCTTGAATAGATCAGCTTCGAAAGCAGGTCCTTGATCGGTTAATACTTGCTCCGGATACCCATGCGGTCTGCAGAAGCTTGCTTGAAAGGTTTTTGCTGCCGTCACTGCTGTCTGATCCTTAACTGGTACAACCACCAGAAATCTAGAGTAATGGTCCACCATGGTCAAGGCGTATGAGTATCCAGATCTACTTGGCGACAGTTTGACGTGGTCCAGGGCCACAATCTCCAAGGGACGAGTCGTCCGAATAGGCTGCAGGGGTGCCCTCTGACTACCGTAGTCCTTTCTTCTGAGACCACAGGGTCCACAGTTCCGACACCACCTCTCGATGGAGCTGCACATCCCTACCCAGTAGAACCGGCACCTCAACAGGGTCTCCAGCTTTCTCCAGCCAAAGTGTCCTGCTTGATCATGGTATGCTTCCAACACCATTTGGACGTCTGCCTTGGGGACCACTATTTGCCAGACCATCTCGTGGGTCCTGGGATTGACGTATCTCCTGCACAGCTTCTCACGGTATAGGAATAACCTGCTTCTCTCGTTCCACAGGAGCTTTGCTGACATAGGTGCATCTTTTTCCAAGGAGGAACCTTCCTGTCTTAACAACTCCTTGATACGGCTGACCACTGGATCGCTGTCCTGAGTCTCTTTCCAGCTGTGATGGGTAAAGGATTTAACGTTGCACCATACTGCTTTCTGTAGACTCGATGCTCGTGGACTACCCCATTTCGATGGAACGCAGGTAGCTCAATTTCTTCCAGGTCGTCCGATTCTTCCTCCGTGTCAGAGTCATGCGGCATTCGGGACAATGCGTCAGCATTAGCATTCTTTCGGCCTGCCCGGTACTTGATAGTAAACTGGTAATTGGACAACCGAGCCATCCAACGCTGCTCCATGGCGCCCAACTTGGCCGTTTCCAGGTGCGTTAGCGGGTTGTTGTCTGTGTACGCCGTGAACTTGTTGGAGGCCAGATAGTGCTTAAATCTTTCAGTAATGGCCCAGACCAGCGCCAGAAACTCCAGCTTGGAGCTGCTATAATTTTCCGGATTCCTCTCAGTTGGCCTGAGTTTTCTGCTGGCATAAGCGATGACTTTTTCTTGGCCATTCTGCTTCTGACTGAGAACTGCTCCTAAACCTTCATTACTAGCATCGGTGTACAGCAGGAACGGTTGGCTGTAATCAGGATACGTCAAGATCTCATCGCCTGTAAGGATCTCTTTCATCTTTTGGAATGCTTCAGCCTGTTCCTTACCCAATTAAAGGGAGGGTTTCTGCTCTTTAGGGATTGGCCTACTAGGAGGTCCTGTAGAGGCGCTGCCTTCTTCGTGTAATCTTTCACGAACCTTCTGTAGTAACCCGTTAGTCCCAGGAACTGTCGCACTTCCTTGAGGTTCTTCGGCTCCGGCCACTTCTGGATGGCAGTGACTTTCTCTGGGTCCGGCGCTACTCCTTCCGAACTGACGATGTGCCCCAAATATTGTACCTTCTGTTTGAGTAGATGGCATTTTGAGGGTTTCAACTTCATCCCGTACCTGGACAGGGACTCAAATACTTCTGCCAGGTGCTTCAGATGGTCCTCATATGTCTTGGAGTACACGATGACGTCGTCTAAGTATAGCAGCACGGTTTCAAAATTGAGATGTCCCAGGCAGTTCTCCATCACTCTCTGAAATGTTCCTGGGGCACTGCTGAGCCCAAACGGCATTCTGTCGAACTCACAGAGCCCCATTGGGGTGGTGAAAGCCGTTTTCTCACGATCCTCCTCAGCCACAGCCACTTGCCAGTATCCACTAGTCAGATCAAGGGTAGAAAAGTAGTTAGCCGTTTTCAGAGCAGCTAATGACTCCTCTATACGTGGTAACGGGTATGCATCCTTGTGTGTTATGCGGTTCACCTGCCTGTAATCCACACACATTCTCAAGCTACCATCTTTCTTTCTAACCAGGACTAGAGGTGCTGCCCAGGGACTACAACTATCCCTGATTACTCCGGCTTCTTTCATATCTCGCAACATTTCCTTAGCCTTCTGATAATGGGCTGGGGGTATAGGCCTATACCGCTCTTTGATGGGAGGATGACTGCCTGTAGGGATATGATGTTGTACTCCCTTAATTATCCCAAAATCAAGTGGATTCTTGCTAAATACTTGGGCGTACTCTTGCACCACCCGTAATACCCCTTGCTTCTGGTGAGCGGGAGTGGTGTCCGTCCCAACATGGAGTTGCTGACACCATTCCGCCACCTGGGTTGCCGGGTCATTGTCCTCCGCTATTTGGCGGGAGTCTAAGGACTCAGCCGGGAGAATAGAATTATTGTCAACAGCATGTAGTTTAGCAATGGTTGCATAACGGGGTAAGTTTACCTCATCATCTCCCCAGTTGAGAAGCCGTACCGGTACTCTTCCATTCACCACTTCCACTACTCCCCTAGCAGTCATAAGTGTAGGTCTATGTTCTGAATGGTGGGGTTCTACTACAGCTTGGTAATTCTGTCCTCTCAGACCTATGGCTGCCCTGCACCAGATTATCATTTCACTCATTGGTGGTATCACAATGGGATTCGAGTCAGTGACCCGTACATTACCAATTTCGCCGTCTGTAAGCTTCGCTTGCTGCTGACACACCAGGGCCCGGATCTCTCTTTGGATTACTCCTTTCTGCCTTGGTCGGGCAATCTCAGCGAGCTGTTGGAGTAAGAACACAACTTCTCCCAAACAATTACTGATAATGTTAGTACCCAAAATTATATTTAAACCGTTCTCCTCATTTACAGTCTTTACTACCAGAAGCCCCTGGTCTTTCAACTCCTCTCTGCCCACTTTCACATCTACACATTTTGTCCCGAGTACTTCTACAGGAAGACCATTAGAAGCATACACGGTAAAGTCAGGGCTCGGGGGTTTAAGACTGTCCATTGACCAGAACTTAGTATATAGGGCATCAGGTATTAGGGTCACCTGAGACCCAGTGTCTAACAATGCCGGAACAGCAATACCATCTAGAATGATAGACAGGTAGGGTCGTCCACCCACATACCTGCGGTTCCAGTCTAGGGGGCCTGACGGGTCTCCTCCTGGGTGTTGGCCCTCGGACCCAGGTTCTGCCCGTTTAAAGGACACTGTGGAGACATATGACCTTTCCGGTTGCATCGGTAACAGGTGATCTCCCGACGAGGAGGGTGTTGATCAGAGGTCGCTCCTGGGGGTGGCGTTGTCCTCCTCCGGGGGGGCGACGTCTTCCTTCTTCTCCGGTTCATCCACGGGACGTCTTCTGGGCAATCAGCTAATAAGATCTTCCCTTCTTCCTCTGTCCGCAGCTGCAGGGCACTCATCACAGCAGCCAGATTTTTAGTCAGCTGGCGCACCTCTGAGCGCAGACAGTCCAATTCACTAGGGGGTGTCACCTGCGTTTTGGTTTCGGCCACTAGCGAGGAAAAGGGGGTTGCCGCCGGCTCCAGAGTGACTTCACCCTGACGATGTTGGGTTGCCACCTCAGGTTTGCCCAGGGGCCGCAGCCCTTTTATTGCCATGTCCTTTAGGGCATCAAAGGTAGCATCAGGGTGATCTAAAGACCACCAATTCACAGTTCTGCGTTCCGCTTGGGACCTCAGTCCCTGCACAAATTGTTCTTTCAGCATCTTATTTTCATCAATGACACTTATGGTATTAACCTGCTTGAGGGCTCTCAGGGCCCCTTGTAGTCGGCAGGCATAGTCCCTTATGCTGTCACTTGGTTGCTGTGAACAGTTATAGAATGCCATCCGGAGATCTGTTTCGGTGCGATCTTCAAAAATGGCCTGTAACTTTAAGAGGATTGCAGGCACCAACTCCTGGTCCGTGGTAGCCCAAGTCTCCACTTCTCTCTCAGCAGCGCCAGTTAGCTGCCCTATTAATACTGCAGCTTTTTGCCTCTCAGACATAGAGTACATTTCCAGGACACTGCATATCTTCCGTTTGAATCCTGCTAAAGTGCCTGGCTCGCCGCTGTACTGGGGAAGCCATTTCGCCCCAGGCATATATGGAAGCGTTAGTGGCATGAGCGGGACCACCGGACTGAGTGCTGGGCCTGCGCCCCCATCTGGCGCTACAACGCCACGCGGTGTGGAGTCGGGTCCTCCGGCTGGGGCCGCACTGTCGGCCGGTTGTTGCAACATATTAGCGCCCCCTTGGTTAAACGGAGCCTACCGGTTTCAGAAGCTGCTATTTCCCAGGCACAGCAGTAGGAACAGGACCTTCGTCGCAGGCGCTCTGATGTCAGAGCGTCCACTTCCTGTCGCAGGACCTGCCGCTGAGTCAGAGCCGGGGGCGTGTCCAAGACTTTGCGCGCTCCTTCAGGTACGCCCACCTTCTTCTCCAGCGCCTCAGGGCGCGAATATGGCGGCAAATATGGCGGTATTTGGCGCCAAACAATAGCAACAGTCTTTTTCACCAAAACACTCCACAGGCACACAGGGCTCGCAATTCTGCAAGTTTCGGATCCTGTTCGTGACGCCAAGTTGTCTTGACCCGCACCACAATTGTGGTTTACCAGAGCAATGGGGTACTCAGAGCCGAGCCCATGGAAGTCTATGGGGTTGTCACAGGTAGCGCTGGCTCGGTCTGTGGCCCTGGCGGTCAGGCGTATGTTGGGGGGAATATTTACAGGAGATAGGTATATATACAGTTCGTGACGCCACCTGTAGTTCTCTGATCACTAAGACCAGCGCTGCTGTAGATCTCTGAGGGGATGGTGAGGCAGCTAGATGTCGGGTCCCCTACAGGTGGGACTCTTCCCTCAGGTCAATAGTTATGATGGGGTTGTGCAGGGATGCAATCAAATAACTCAGTCTCACACATAGAAGCTTCTTTCCATACCTTTTACTTCAAGTTGTTCAGGCAGGT
This sequence comes from Oophaga sylvatica, assembly GCA_033576555.1. Taxonomy (NCBI): domain Eukaryota; kingdom Metazoa; phylum Chordata; class Amphibia; order Anura; family Dendrobatidae; genus Oophaga; species Oophaga sylvatica. The sequence goes on from JARQOD010005064.1 coordinate 21,028, forward strand.
CCCAGGGAGGCTGTTCGGGTGGATGAATGCACGTAGCGGTAACAGTTGAGCAGGTTACAGGCCTCCTTCTCTTTCCAAATGATGAGTGAGTCCAAGCTTGCCTGTAGCTAAGTTAACTCTATAGTTTTCAGCTTTTCCCACTAGCTGTACTGCCCGGCCGGTTTTGTGATAGAGCCTTATAAGTGGTGAACTAAGTACTTTCTTTTGCCGCGCGCCGGACTCAGAAGTCTTGTTCTCCTGACTCGGTTACGTACTGGCACTCTAAGGGCGGCTTTCTGCAACCTAAGGTCCAGTAAGACTCTGGCTTTTCTATCACTATGCCTGGAGCTATAGTGACGCTTCGGTCCCCAGTGACCGGTGACAATGTGCAGGATAATCCGATCCTTAAGGCACTTCTGAATCCTTCCCACTATGCCCTTCGCCCTGCTTCTGCTTTCAATGTAGCACTGAAGCGTGAAGATAGAAAGTCAGTTTTCTTCTTTGGTCTCACTGAATAACTCTCAGTTTCCTCAAAGTTCAGACTGAGTAAAAGGTAACTCTGACTAGACTCGGGATGATAACTAGTCATCCGTTACTAGACTCCACTTCGTTGAATTGGCAGGAACTAATCTTCTGCTCACCCAGAGCTCTGACAGGAATCCTCACTGTCTGAGAAGAACTAGCCCTGACTGCTCTGTACGATGACAGGAAGCTAGACTGACTCTCTCCTGTGCTACACGTCACTCCCCTATACACCCCTGTGGGTGTGTCTGAAGTGTAAGTGAGTGTCAAGCTTTAACTGTTACCTTACTGTGCATTCTCCAGATCCTGTGTGCCTTACATACCAGGGCTACACATTTTTCTTGTTACTTTAATAAAGTTTTCTACTTTCAGTATTTTGGCTCTTTATGGTGCTTTTTGTTGATATGATCTCTAATATTAACAAGATTAGTGTGGTTTTGATGTGAGGTAAGGTATGGGTTGAGGTTAGGGGATGGCGGACCAGGGTTGGGGGAGATGTCCCCCGAAATCAGTAGGATTAGGAAGATAAAGAGCAAGTAGTTATTAGAATTGTAGGCAGTTTTTTTGTGCAATGTGTTTAGACAAGATGGGCTCAGGTTTTTCAGTGAGGAGTGCATGGGAGCTGTACTTGGGAGAGGGAAGTATAGAAGGGCTGATGTGTATGAGTCGTGATGGAGGGGGGATGGGACGGTGAATGTGGAAGGCAAGGGAACACAGGAGGATAGAAATTAAGCACATGGATAAAAGGGAGAGCAAAGTGTGGTTACCTGACTCCTGCACTGACTAGGTGCCATGGATTAACTGCCTTTTGCTTGATCCTTAGCTTCTGTGATGCTTTGCTTTATGGGATGCGTGCACCCCACACACACGTGAACCCCTTAGAAAGTTTCTAAATTTATAGAACACACTACAGGGTCGGGCGAGAGGGATTGTGGGAGCTGGTTTGGGATAAATTAGCAAGAGTTGCTCTACACATCCTGGTGTGGATATATGATCAAAGACACTAGACCTGATTCCATCTCTACGCTATAACACCTCTCCCAAGATAACATGTACAGTGACCCCCCTCCATGGATATACAACAATGAGTAATGCAAACAATGCAATAGATGAAATATAGGAAATATTTAGTAAGCACAGTTCATTAAAATATGTTGCAGGTGATTGAGCCACTCTGGAGAAATCTCAAGCTCGCAGTTCATGCCAGACAGCCCAGGAATTTACAGGAACTGGAGGCTTTTTGCCAAGAAGAGTGGGCAGCTTTACCATCTGAGAAAATGAAGAATCTCATACACAATTACCACAAAAGTTTTCAAGCTGTCATTGATAATAGAGGGGCAATACACGGTATTAAGAAATGGGGTATGTAAACTTTTGATCAGTGTCATTTTGATGTTTTGGGTTTTCATTATGACTTAAAACGAGAAAACACAGTAATTTGACAATAAATGGCTTCACCAAACCACTAACCAAGAGTGGAGAAAAAGTTTTGGTGTTATCATTCATATTCTCTGAAAAAAGGCCAAGAAAGCAAAAATTTTGCAGGGGTATGTAAACTTTTGAGCACAACTGTTAGTGATCCTTTGAAGGGTATATTTGTTGCTACAATGCACTACACTTAAGAATTATCCTATATGATACAAGGAGCTATTTTGCATATATGGACCATTATATATAGACTATTGTGTTATATTTTCACATGTATATATGTACAGCAAATTAATGCTTTATGTATTTGTTTTACAGTGAGGCTTGACAAAAACCCGGGAAGGGTCAAAACATAACCTTGTGTTCAATTTTTTTTCATTCTCTGTGGTGTTTTTTACTTATAGAATCATAGAATCATAGAATGGTAGAGTTGGAAGGGACCTCCTGGGTCATCTGGTCCAACCCCCTGCTCAAAGCAGGATTCTCTAAATCATCCCAGACAGATGTCTATCCAGCCTCTGTTTGAAGACTTCCATTGAAGGAGATCTCACCACCTCTTGTGGCAGCCTGTTCCACTCATTGATCACCCTAACTGTCAAAAAGTTTTTTCTAATATCTAATCTGTGTCTCCTCCCATTCAGTTTCATCCCATTGCTTCTAGTCTTTCCTTGTGCAAATGAGAATAAAGATGATCCTTCTACAATGTGACAGCCCTTGAGATATTTGTAGACAGCTATTAAGTCTCCTCTCAGTCTTCTTTTTTGCAAGCTAAACATTCCCAAATCCTGCAACCGTTCCTCATAGAACATGGTTTGCAGACCGGTCACCATTCTTGCTCCAGTTTGTTGATGTCTTTTTTAAAATGTGGTGCCCAAAACTGGACACAGTATTCCAGATGAGGTCTGACCAAAGAGGAGTAGAGGGCAATAATGACCTCACGTGATCTAGACTGTATGCTTCTGTTGATACATCCTAGAATTGCATTTGCCTTTTTTGCTGCTGCATCACACTGTTGACTCATGTTAAGTCTGTGATCAATTAGTATACCCAAGTCTTTTTCACATGTGCTGTTACTTGTACATGTAATAAACACAATTTTTGCAACCTATATCATTTATTAAGTGTGGCTATTTCCTCTCTCAAACAAAAACAGCAGGCATCTCCACGTCCATAATAGCTGACGGGATTTTACTCCCCCCCGACCGTAGGGGGTAAAGAAGTGAAGGTTCTGTGGCCGAAGATCTGTGTGAGAACACTTGTCACTGTGACGGAGTGTAACAACCCTGCTGGCATCACTGCATGGCCTCCCATCTCCTGCACACCAACATACTCACTGCTCCTGGTCTTGCTGTGATTTCTGTCTGCTGCCAGCTCCATGCTTTGTGCCTCTTGTCTTCTATCTGTTCTGTGCATGTTTCCTGGCTGTGTACATAGGGGGGCGGTGCCAGAACTCTCTAGTTCTTATGGAATCAGGGTCCACCTGTCTAACTTGTCCCTGACCAATCACCATGAGCCCTCTAGTATTTAGGGCAGCTCCATGCTGTGGATCTTGCCTGTGCAATGTGTTAACTCAGTTAGTGTTTTGCTACTGAGCTGCCAGGTCTAGCTCTGTGTTCTTCCATCTTTGGAGGCTTCACTCCTAGCTTTGTCTTGTACCTGTCTGTCCGCCCTCCAGGAGGCAGAATATCCTGGTCTCTGTGTTTTTGTCCCTGTACCTTGTCTCGTGTCATTTCCTTGTCTGAACTCTATCCTACCTCTGTCTCTTAGTCTCCTTGTCTGTGGTTTTTTTTCCCTGCTGTGTCTTGCCTAGTGTTCTCTCTGAACCACTTTCGGCCTCTTGTCCGCACTCCTGCGGTTCTGCTCTGTTCCACTCTGCATTGCTCCTGCCGCTGCATAACCTCTTGCTGCAGCTGCTCTCCGCATATCTTGGGGTTCCGCTCTGCTTCACTCCTGCTCCTGCAGCTGCAGAACCTCTTGCTGCAGCTTCTCTCCGCATATCTTGCAGTTCCGCTCTGCTTCACTCCTGCAGCTACAGAACCTCTTGCTGCAGCTTCTCTCTGCATATCTTGCGGTTCCGCTTTGCTTCACTCCTGCAGCTGCAGAACCTCTTGCTGCAGCTTCTCTCCGCATAGCTTGCGGTTCCGCTCTGCTTCACTCCTCTAGCTGCAGAACCTCTTGCTGCAGCTCCTCTCCGCGTACCTTGCGGTTCCTCTATGCTTCTGCCACTGCAGAACCTCTTGCTGCTCTACATCCCTTCAACGCATTCTTGCGGTTCTCCTCCTGTGTGAACAGGTCTCTACCTGTTCCTCCATACTCCATTCCTTCCAGTCAGTTCCAGTATCTGCATTTGCTCTGTGAACGGGTCTCTGTTCCTCCATACACCATTCCTTCCAGTCAGTTCCAGTATCTGCATTTGCTGTGTAAACAGGACGCTATCCTGTGTCTCAGCCGTGCCTGCCAGCCCTGTGTCTCAGCAGTGCCTACCTACCCTGTGTCTCAGCCATGCCTGCCAGCCCTGTGTCTCAGCCATGCCTGCCAGCCCTGTGTCTCAGCCGTGCCTGCCAGCCCTGTGTCTCAGCCGTACCTGCCAGCCCTGTGTCTCAGCCGTGCCTGCCTGCCAGTGTCCCAGCCATGCCACCGTCTCCCCCAGTGGGATCAGCAGCCACAGATAGACACCACCCTGGAGTGGCACCTGGCAGCTGCCTGCCACACAAGCCTGACCTCACCATCAGAAGCTCCAGTGAAGACCGAGTCAGCTGTCTTAGTCACGCCACTTCCAGGGTAGTCTGGTTTGTGGCACAGTGGGGCCACAACCCCCTGGCTCATGCCCACCAGCCAGGGTGTGAGGGTGACAGTTTGCACAGGCCATGGTCCCCGCTGAGTCCCATATCCTCTCGGAGCAATCAAATGAGTACTTTACCCGATCTGAAGATCAGACTTTTGTTTCACCACCCACCATCCTAATCTCTGTAATGAACTATTTAATCATCTTGAGGCATGTGCTCCTAAAGCTGAACCCCGAGCAGATCCGCCATATTATGATGGGGATCCAAAGCAGTGCCGTATGTTCTTAGAGCGGTGTCTACGATTTTTCAAATTGCATGCTCCCTGTTTTGCCTCTGATCTGGTTAAGGTAGGATTCCTCATGTCCTACCTATATGGAGATGCTTTGGAGTGGTTTAACCCTCTCTGGGAAGCTAGGAACCCCATCACATTGTGTCTTCCGGCCTTCCTGGTGGCCTTCTGAAAAGCCTTCGATATGCCTAGTCAGCATCTCCTGAAAAATCTTCCCCCCAAGCTTCCAGAAACAGACCAGACGAAAGAGACCTGTGGGAGAATTGTCTTGTCTGTCCATGACCGTCCATGATGCCTCTGTTCCACAGCCTGCCAAGAGAGCCTCCCGTGCAAGATCCAAGAGGTCTAATAAAAAGGGGCTGGCAAAGCTGCAGTCGGAGTCTAGTCCTGAGAAGGAATGTCCTGACAGTCTCTGCCCTGTGAAGCCTATACTCCAAAACCCTGGGATAGTAGGAGAGACTGCCCTGGGTTAGAGCACTTCCTCTTCAATAAAATCAATGACTGTTTCTCTGCCTTCAGGGAGCTTTGGTGTGGTTAAGCAGCCAGCCATACTGAGTCAGTGTGTGGTCTCTGTTTTGCAGCTTCTGAAACTGGCGTGGGCGTTGTCTAGAGATGGCCGAGCCCTATTTGAGAACAGTCTAGTCCAGCAAGGACAACTACAGCTCCAGGCGGAGCATTATACACAAAGAAGTTTGTCTTCCATTTGCTGTCTGGTATGCCCATGGGTCATTTTCTGCCAGAGATTCTTGTACCCATTTATGTCTGGAGACCCAGCAAGGTGCTTGGCTTGAAACAACCAAGTGACAAAAGGTGTCTTATTCCCTTGCATCAGAGTCAGTCAGCAATGTCATCTTCTCCTTCTGGTCTGCTAGTCACCGAGTCAAGGTGTGATGACATCTCCGAAGAGGGGGAAGCGGTGGCATTCTCTTCACAAGTCTCCAGCGATTATACCAGTTATCCGCTCCCAGGAGCATCCCCGCCTCTTGATTGTCTTCCCCTTGATAAAGGGCTGAAGATGGATTCAGAATGTATACCTTCAGCTCCTCTGTGGCCAGTGGGTTAAGATTCCAGGACAGAGCTTCATTCATCCTCTTACCTGGAAGAGGTGGTCCAGTTTTTTCAGAGTAACAGGCTGAAGGGACTTCCTAAATGTATGCCTTCTGCTCCCAGGTGGCAGGTTGGTGAAAATACCAAGACAGAGGCTTGCTCACCCTCTAATTCGGAAGAGATGGTCCAGTTTTTTCAGGGTACCAGGCTGAAGATGCCTCCTGTATGTATGCCTCCTGCTTCCATGTGGCCATTGGTGAAGATCCAAAGACAGAAATGTGCTCATCTCGGCTTTCCACCAGTCTACAGGAGGAGGTCCAGATCATTGTGGAGGTTGACTTCGTCGGGCACCAAGAATCTTGGCACTCTGTGATTCCTGATGGCATGCCCACTTTACCTTACCTGAAGGATGTTGTGTCAGCCTGGACTGTGTGTGGTCCCATACTCCTTCTACAGGTCATCCTGACAGGCTTGAAGAAGAATGGCCATAAAGAGGGGGTACTGTAACAACCCTGCTGGAATCACTGCATGGCCTCCCATCTCCTGCACACCAACATACTCAATGTTCCTGGTCTTGCTGTGGTTTCTGTCTGCTGCCAGCTCCGTGCTTTGTGCCTCTTGTCTTCTATCTGTATTGTGCATGTTTCCTGGCTGTGTACATAGGGGGGCGGCGCCAGAACTCTCTGGTTCTTATGGAGTAAGGGTTCACCTGTCTAATTTGTCCCTGACCAATTTCCATGAGCCCTCTAGTATTTAGGGCAGCTCCATCCTGTGGATCTTGCCTGTGCAATGTGTTAACTCAGTTAGAGTTTTGCTACTGAGCTGCAGGTCTTGCTCTGTGTTCCTCCATCTTTGAAGGCTTCACTCCTAGCTTTGTCTTGTACCTGTCTGTTCGCCCTCCAGGAGGCAAAATATCCTGGTCTCTGTGCTTTTGCTTCTGACCTTATCTTGTACTTGTCCTTGCCGCCCTCCACGAGGCAGAATATCCTGGTCCCTGTGTCTTTGTCCCTGTACCTTGTCTTGTGTCATTTCCTTGCCTGAACTCTGTCCTACCTCTGTCTCTTAGTCTCCTTGTCTGTGGTTTCATTCCCTGCTGTGTCTTGCCTAGTGTTCTCTCTGAACCACTTTCTGCCTCTTGTCCGCACTCCTGCGGTTCTGCTCCATTCCACTCTGCTTTGCTCCTGCCGCTGCAGAACCTCTTGCTGCAGCTGCTCTCCGCATATCTTGTGGTTCTGCTCTTCTTCATTCCAGCAGCTGCAGAACCTCTTGCTGCAGCTTCTCTCCGCATATCTTGCAGTTCCGCCCTGCTTCACTCCTGCAGCTGCAGAACCTCTTGCTGCAGCTTCTCTCCGCATAGCTTGCGGTTCCGCCCTGCTTCACTCCTGCAGCTGCAGAACCTCTTGCTGCAGCTCCTCTCCGCGTACCTTGCAGTTTAATTTAAGTTAAGGGTGAGAGAACACATCCGAGATATTGAGAAATCAAGGCACATGAAATTGGGGGAACCTTTAAAAACTATACCCAAACATTTCAGAGAGTACCATGATTCTGATTCCAGTTTATTGATTTTGAGAGCAATTGATCAAGTGTCTTTGGGCCAAAGAGGGGGGATTTGTTCAAAAGATTAGCACAGGTGGAGAGTCGTTGGATTTACAGGTTACAAACAGTAACTCCACTTGGCCTTAATGAAAACTTTGGGTTCAGCTCCTTCCTGTAGTAAGACATTCGTGGATTTTCTTTTCTTTGCCTTCTAACTTTTTTCTTTTGCCTTTTTGGTTTCGATTTTGACCTTTGTCTTCTTGTCTTCTCCTTTCTCTTCTCCTTTCTTTTTTCCTTTTTTCCTTTTTTCCTTTTTTCCCCTTTATTTGCTTTAGTTAATGTAAGGATTGGTTGTTTTAATTATATTTTAACGGTGGTGTGGGGGGCATATGTGTATATTATATGTTAGTATTTGTATTTTATAGTTTATGTAGTGCTTAAGGCACGCATTTTTAATTTATTTTTGTATGTGGTGTTAATTATATGTTTTTCATTTAAGGAAATATCCATTCTTATTGGTATCATGGAATTCATTGACGTTTTTCTATCCGTGCGCATAAAAGAGAATTTTTCGATTTGTCTGAGGATGATCTAGAACGGACAATCTATTGCTAACAATCGTAACCACCCTATGTCTGCAATCAAGTATTCCATACAGTTGGCATGATGTTAAAGGCCTTCAGTAGTGGATTGATATCACTATATATTGGGGATTAATATTGTGGGGTGGGATTAGGTTATGCACCTATATAGGTAATTCTATGTAGTAGTTCGCATAAAATATGTATGTATATATCCTTTCTTTTTTTCTTTTTCTTTTTATTATTTTGGGTTATTATTGTTATCTAATATCATTATTATCAGTTTTTATGTTTAGTTATTTTGTATAATAATGTGGTATTATGACACTCGATATATGTAGCACTACTAGCACTCACATGTCTATGTATAGGTGTAGTATCACTGAATGATGTAATATTAATTTATATGCAATTTTATGAAGTCTGTTTACCATGGTACTTCTCTTAAGAATATTGAGCACTAAGAATAGATGTCATAATATATTCACGTATATATTATATATTTTTATCACACATAGTGATTCATTATAACCACCATATATACGATTACCTAACAGTGTGATTCCCCGTTTCTGACGCATGCCGAGCTGACCTAATCCATGACGCGGATGGTGAGCGTCATTGTGACGGGTCATGTTATCCAGGATCCTCGACCGCGATCCCCCTGCGTCCTTGTTTATGGATGACGTTGTCGGAGCATGCGCAATACGAGACCGGAAAGACACTGAGTATAGGAAGGAAACATGTGATTTCGGATTCCTCGGTATGTCATATGGTATCCATGGTGATGGTAATCACGGCAACTGGTACATGCACGTTGGAATACCGGAACCACATGGGTGTAATTAGGTTCATTAATATGCAGACACTAGCGGTGAGGGATTTCTATTGGTCACTCAGACTATTTAATGCGCAACACCCCCTTCTCTAGCGTTCGCCTCCTGAGGAAGAGACGAAACGAGCGTTGAGGCGCTTGAGGGACACCACACCTGACCCACCTCTCATGCCCAACAGTGGGCAAAGCATATAATGAGTACAGCGCATGCGCTAGTCTTTCCTTGCCCTGGAAATGACTGCTTGCCTTGGACGACTTCCGGGGCAAGGAAAGACTAGCGCATGCGCTGTACTCATTATATGCTTTGCCCACTGTTGGGCAAAGCATACTGCGCATGCGCCGGGCCGGATTTTGAATTGCGCAATTGCGGGAAGCTAACGCCGTCTGTGGTATTCACAGACGGCGTAACGCAATAGATGACGAGGAGCGGGGGGGGGAGGACATGAAAACCGCTGCCCTCCTGACCTGACTGCAGTGATTGACACCTACAATCACCAACTTTACAAAGGTATTTTGATATGAAAACGGGGGTATCATGATATATGATACCCACCGTTAGCTTAGTTATGGGACGCATTATTCAGCCATATCTTTATCTGATATGGCTATTTTGGGGTGACAGATTCCCTTTAAGCTCCTGTACTTTGCTTGAACAGTCAGTCTTTGACAGAGTTCCTCCACCCCTGCGGTTTATGTATTATGCTTGTATTCAGACACAAATTAAATACTCTGAAATACTCAATTATAAATTATAATACATTTCATTTATACTTGCTATTTCTTTATTCGCATCAAAAGACTATTATCACTGTTATCTTAATTTGTAAGAGAAATGCAATATTGAACAATAGATTACAGAAATGCAATATTGCAGTGCAATGCTTCCCGGTATTTCAGGAATTGCCAATCAACATGTTAAAGCTATAACCGTGGTATAATTTATCCACCTCTCTATTCATTACTCTTTTCTGACATTTATAAACTAAGTTCAGCAAAGTTAAAAGATGCAAGAGAAAGAGCAAATGATTTATCCGATCTTGCCTTTTTATGACTATCACATTCAGCAGATAGTCCCTTTCATTATTTGATGGCCTACGCAGCCAGAGTCACCCGTCTCTGATTTGCACTTGCCGTCTTGAATGTAATCGCGACCTCTTTTGTTCTGTACCAGATAGGTTTTTCTCAATTCCAGCAATTTTCAGTTTGATAAAAAAAAATGTTTATAGAGTGTTATCCCCCCAATCAGATAAGGAAATGCAGCTCTCGCTTTTTTCGGCTGTAAGAAAAAATGGGAGGTGCTCGCTCAAATAGATGTAAGAATATTCGGAGCATAGTTAGATGACATAAAGAAAACCCAGTATTAGATTTATTGAATTGAGAACCTGATTGAAATGCAGAAACTTGCATTACTCTTGGGTATTATCAGAAACCACTTGATTCTTACATTACCTCATTTTGTATTTCCTATAGTCCAGATTCTATGTAAAATTAGGTTTCATTTCAACTTCAATTTAATAAAAAATAAATAAAAAATATATATAAATAGTATATACTGTGTGCAGGGGCGGACACTGACAGCTTGGGGCCCCTGTGTAAGAAATGTCTCTGGGCCCCCTTCCTTTTATGGCAACAAAGCTATATACTGTATATATATATATATATATATATATATATATATATATATATATATATATATACACACACACAGACACATATACATATATAAATATATGTATGTAATATATATATATATGTAGCTTTGTTGCCATAAAAGGATGGGGGCCCAGACACATTTCTTGCACAGGGGCCACAGACACATAAATGTATATATATTACATAGTCTCCTTTATTATGTATATTGACGTCCCCTATTATACAGTGCCCTCTCTTGTTATGTACAGTAACGTCTCTTACATATTGGATTATATAGAGCCCTGTTTTTTATTACATACCATCCTGCCTTGTTAGCTGTATAATGCAATGATGGCTGATGGAGCATGGGAAAGCTTCTTTTCTAGTGGAGGAGCTGATGGACTGGTAGTCTGGTCACTGGCTCCTCCATCAGCAGTCATTTTATATCTAAAAAGAGAAGGGACTATGTAATAAAAGAGGGCGCTGTTAATAACAAATTAACAAGAATACACTATGTAAGAGACAGCACTGTATATAACAGCAGAGGAAGCTATATAATAAGGGACGGCACCATATATAACTAGAGAGGATGGTACGTAATAAGGGACGGTGTTATACATAATAAAAGATGAAACTATGTAACTAAGGATGGTCTTATACAGAATTAGTGAGTACACTATATACTAAGGGACTGTGTTAGACATAATAAGTGAGTACACTTTATACTAAGGGACTGTGTAAGACATAATAAATGATAATAATGTCTTCCACCACCTCACACCCCTCATTGTCCTCCCCCCACATCCAGTTATTGTCCTCTCCCCACCCCATCATTGCCCTCTTTATCACCTCCACCATTGCCTTCTCCCCACCACTATCATTGCTTTCTCCTCTGCCACCCCATCATTGTCCATTCCACCACCTCCATCATTTCCTCCTCCCCACCACCCCATCATTGTCTCTCCCCCACCACTCCCATCATTGCCCATTCCACCACTCAATCATTGCATTCTCCCCACCACCTCCATCATCATTGCTTTTTCCCCCACCACCCCATCATTGCCCTTTCCACCACCTCCATCATTGCCTTCTCCTACACCACCCCCATCATTGCCTCCTTCACCATCACTCCCATCATTGTCTTTTCCACTACCACCATCATTGCCTTCTCCCCACCCATCATTGCCCTTTCAACCACTTTCATCATTTCCTTCTCCCCCACCATCATCATCATTGCCTTCTCCCCATCATCCACATCATTGCCTTCTCCCCATCATCCCCATCATTTCCTTCTCCATCACCCCATCATTGCCTTCTCCCCATCACCCCTATCATGGCCTTCTCCCTATCACTCCCATCATGCCCTTCTCCCATTACCTCCTTCACTGCCTTCTCCCCATCACCCCATCATTGCCTTCTCCCCATCACTCCCATCATTACCTTCTCCCCATCACCTCCATCATGGCCTACTCCCCATCACCTCCATCAATGCCTTGTCCCCATCACCTCCATCATGGCCTTTTCCCCATCACCTCCATCAATGCCTTCCCCCATCACCTCCATCATGGCCTTCTCCTCATCACCTCCATCAATGCCTTCTCCCTATCACCTCCATCAATGCCTTCTCCCCATCACCTACATCATGGCCTTTTCCCCATCACCTCCATCAATGCCTTCTCCTCATCAGCTCCATCAATGCCTTCTCCCATCACCTCCATCAAGGCCTTTTCCCCATCACCTCCATCATGGCATTCCACCCATCACCTCCATCAATGCCTTCTCCCCATCACCTTTCTCATGGCCTTCTCCTCATCACCTCCATCAATGTCTTCTCCCCATCACCTTCATCAATGCCTTCTCCTCATCACTAAATCAATGCCTTCTCCTCATCACCTCCATCATGGCCTTCTCCCCATCACCTCCATCAATGCCTTCTTCCCATCACCTCCATCATGGCCTTTTCCCCATCACCTCCATCAATGCCTTCTCTCCATCACCTCCATCATGGCCTTCTCCCCATCACCTCCATCAATGCCTTCTCCCCATCACCTCCATCAATGCCTTCTTCTCATCACCTCCATCAATGCCTTCTCCTTATCACCCCCATCAATGCCTTCTCCCCATCACCTTCATCATGGCCTTCTCCCCATCACCTCCATCATGGCCTTCTCCCTATCACTCCCATCATGCCCTTCTACCCATTACCTCCTTCACTGCCCTCTCCCCATCACCCCCATCATTGCCCTATCCCCATCATTGCCTTCTCTCCATCACTCCCATCATTACCTTCTCCCCATCACCTCCATCACGGCCTACTCCCCATCACCTCCATCAATGCCTTGTCCCCATCACCTCCATCATGGCCTTTTCCCCATCACCTCCATCAATGCCTTCCCCATCACCTCCATCATGGCCTTCTCCTCATCACCTCCATCAATGCCTTCTCCCTATCACCTCCATCAATGCCTTCTCCCCATCACCTACATCATGGCCTTTTCCCCATCACCTCCATCAATGCCTTCTCCTCATCAGCTCCATCAATGCCTTCTCCCCATCACCTCCATCAAGGCCTTTTCCCCATCACCTCCATCATGGCATTCCACCCATCACCTCCATCAATGCCTTCTCCCCATCACCTCCATCATGGCCTTCTCCTCATCACCTCCATAAATGTCTTCTCCCCATCACCTTCATCAATGCCTTCTCCTCATCACCTAAATCAATGCCTTCTCCTCATCACCTCCATCATGGCCTTCTCCCCATCACCTCCATCAATGCCTTCTTCCCATCACCTCCATCATGGCCTTTTCCCCATCACCTCCATCAATGCCTTCTCTCCATCACCTCCATCATGGCCTTCTCCCCATCACCTCCATCAATGCCTTCTCCCATCACCTCCATCAATGCCTTCTTCTCATCACCTCCATCAATGCCTTCTCCTTATCACCCCATCAATGCCTTCTCCCCATCACCTTCATCATGGCCTTCTCCCCATCACCTCCATCATGGCCTTCTCCCCATCACCTCCATCATGGCCTTCTCCACGTCCCTCCATCAATGCCTCCTCCTCATCACCTCCATAAATGCCTTCTCCCCATCACCTCCATCAATGTCTTCTCCCCATCATTGCCTTCTCCCCATCACCTCCATCATGGCATTCTCTCCATCACCTCCATTATGGCATTCTCCCCATCACCTCCATCATTGCCTTCTCCCCATCACCCCATCATTGCCTTCTCTCTATCACCTCAATCATGGCCTTATCACCACCACCTCCATCAATTCCTTCTCCCCATCACCTCCATCAATGTCTTCTCCCCATCACCTCCATCATTGCCTTCTCCCCATCACCGCCATCATTGCCTTATCCCTATCACCTCCATCATGGCCTTATCCCCATCACCTCCATCAATTCCTTCTCCCCATCACCTCCATCAATGTCTTCTCCCAATCACCTCCATCATGGCCTTCTCTCCATCACCTCTTATTATGGCATTCTCCCCATCACCTCCATCAGTGCCTTCTCCCCATCACCTCCATCATTGCCATCTTTGCCTTCTCCCCATCATCCCCATCATTGCCTTCTCCCCATCAACTCCATCATTGCCTTCTCCCCACCACCTCCATCATGGCCTTTTCCCCATCATTGCCCTCTCCTCCACCTACACACACACACAGACACACAGCAACATTCACCTGCGCTACACATGCACGCACACACACCACTGCTCATCTCTACACACACAACACCAAACACACACACATACAGATACAGCACCTCTCACCTGTCCGGCGTCCGCACCACAGGCACTTCCGCAACATCACCGGCGCCCGTGCTTTCTCTCCCTGCTACAGCCGGCCGCTGAATGATGATGTCATCTAGTGGTGCTGCTGTCTGTGTGAGAGGAAGCGCAGACGCCGGGCAGGAAGGATCCCTGCAGCTCCGCTCCTGCTATTTTCTCTTGTAGGCAGCGAAGCTAAAAGAAAGAAGCAAACCAGCTCACCAACTACCACGACAGGTTTCTTTTCCTGAGGCAGCGAAGCTGCAGGGATCACTTCCTGCCCACCGCCCATGAGGGCAATATGGCCACGGGCCCCCGGAGCAGGCCAGATTGCCCTCATTATTAGCCGCCCTGCAGTGGGCCCCCTGGAGCCTCTGGGCCGCGGTGCAGCCGCACCGGTTGAACCGGCGGTATGTCTGCCCATGTGTGTGTGTGTATATATGTAAAATTAGGTTTCATTTCAACTTCAATTTAATAACAAATAAATACATACAGTATATATACATATAGATAGATATATTTAAATAGTATTTACTGTGTGTTTATATATATATATATATATATATATGTAAATTTGCAACATTATTGTACAGTAGTAATAGCAGCAAAGCAGGCAGACTGTTGCATCACTATATTCAAAAGGTGGAAGAAGTAGGGTGCTACCTGTACAGATGCTACTTACTATATATATGTGTTACAAATATATATATATATATATATATATATATATATATATATATATATATATATATACACAGTACAGACCAAAAGTTTGGACACACCTTCTCATTTAAAATTTTTCTGTATTTTCATGACTATGAAAATTGTACATTCACACTGAAGGCACCAAAACTATGAATTAACACATGTGGAATTATATACTTAACAAAAAAGTGTGTAACAACTGAAATTATGTCTTATATTCTAGGTTCTGCACACTCTTGGCATTCTCTTGATGAGCTTCAAGAGGTAGTCACTGGAAATGGTTTTCACTTCACAGGTGTGCCCTGTCAGATTTAATAAGTGGGATTTCTGGCCTTATAAATGGGGTTGGGACCATCAGTTGTGCTGTGCAGAAGTCTGGTGGATACACAGCTGATAGTTCTACTGAATAGACTGTTAGAATTTGTATTATGGCAAGAACAAAGCAGCTAAGTAAAGAAAAACGAGTGGCCATCATTACTTTAAGAAATGAAGGTCAGTCAGTCCGAAAAATTTGGAAAACTTTGAAAGTGTCCCCAAGTGCAGTTGCAAAAATCATCAAGCGCTACAAAGAAACTGGCTCACATAAGGACCACCCCAGGAAACATCTCTACAACAACTGTTCAGAGGAGACTTTGTGCAGCATGCCTTCATGGTAAAAGAGCTGCTAGGAAACCACTGCTAAGGACAGGCAACAAGCAGAAGAGACTTGTTTGGCCTAAAAAACACAAGGAATGGACATTAGACCAGTTGAAATCTGTGCTTTGGTCTGATGAGTAGAGTTGAGCATTCCGATACCGCAAGTATCGGGTATCGGCCGATATTCGCTGTATCGGAATTCCGATACTTAGTTCCGATATTTTTCATATATCGTATACCGGAATCGGAAGTTCCCATAATTCTTTGAGAGGCAATGTGATTTTAGTCAGCCAATGAGGAATCCTAAGAAGTGTGGGCACATCCTGTACTGCTGCGGTCATGTTAACTAATGGCATGGCTGTGATTGGATGCTGAAATGATGTCAGAATGCACTATAAAAGGCGCCGCCGCCATTTTAGCGACACTGTGCTGTGAATTCAGTAAGGGACAGAACGCTGCTGTGCTGACTCTGAGGGACAGTTAGAGATTGCGATTTGTGTACTGTGCTCTAGGCAGGCTAGTTTACCAACCGCTGTGTAAAGCTTCCTTTTGCCAGTGTTGTTTTAACAGCTCTGTGCAAGGTGTGTGTGTGAGAGTGCAGGTGACGCTGCAGTTTGCTCTGCATCCAACGCTGTTTGTAGGCATCTGCACGTGTCACTCACAGACTCTTTTTTTTTTCTTTAGTGTAATTCTTGCTACTCCATTCAATTGAAATTATAGTGTGACGCGCTTCCATCCGTATCCAATACATTGGTTGCAAACACTATAGAATTACAGAAAGGAGCCTTTCAGAGATAGTGAACAGTTGTGTTCAGTGTTCACTCTAGTCTGTGAGGTTTTTTTTTTTTGAGTGCAGATCACGCTCCAGTTAGTTCTTCAACCAATGCTGGTTGTAGTCTGCTGAACGTGTGTCACTGCCTCATCCTTGTCATTTTTCTCTAATTGGTGCTGCTCCATACCATTTCAAATAACTCAAATCTATTAGTGTGACGCGCTTCCATCCGTATCCAATACATTGGTTGCAAACACTATAGAATTACAGAAAGGAGCCTTTCAGAGATAGTGAACAGTTGTGTTCAGTGTTCACTCTAGTCTGTGAGGTTTTTTTTTGAGTGCAGATCACGCTCCAGTTAGTTCTTCAACCACTGCTGGTTGTAGTCTGCTGAACGTGTGTCACTGCCTCATCCTTGTCATTTTTCTCAAATTGGTGCTGCTCCATACCATTTCAAATAACTCAAATCTATTAGTGTGACGCGCTTCCATCCGTATCCAATACATTGGTTGCAAACACTATAGAATTACAGAAAGGAGCCTTTCAGAGATAGTGAACAGTTGTGTTCAGTGTTCACTCTAATCTGTGAGTTTTTTTTTTTCGAGTGCAGATCACGCTCCAGTTAGTTCTTCAACCACTGCTGGTTGTAGTCTGCTGAACGTGTGTCACTGCCTCATCCTTGTCATTTTTCTCTAATTGGTGCTGCTCCATACCATTTCAAATAACTCAAATCTATTAGTGTGACGCGCTTCCATCCGTATCCAATACATTGGTTGCAAACACTATAGAATTACAGAAAGGAGCCTTTCAGAGATAGTGAACAGTTGTGTTCAGTGTTCATTCTAGTCTGTGAGGTTTTTTTTTTTTTTTGGAGTGCAGATCACGCTCCAGTTAGTTCTTCAACCACTGCTGGTTGTAGTCTGCTGAACGTGTGTCACTGCCTCATCCTTGTCATTTTTCTCAAATTGGTGCTGCTCCATACCATTTCAAATAACTCAAATCTATTAGTGTGACGCGCTTCCATCCGTATCCAATACATTGGTTGCAAACACTATAGAATTACAGAAAGGAGCCTTTCAGAGATAGTGAACAGTTGTGTTCAGTGTTCATTCTAGTCTGTGAGGTTTTTTTTTTTGAGTGCAGATCACGCTCCAGTTAGTTCTTCAACCACTGCTGGTTGTAGTCTGCTGAACGTGTGTCACTGACTCATCCTTGTCATTTTCTCTAATTGGTGCTGCTCCATACCATTTCAAATAACTCAAATCTATTAGTGTGACGCGCTTCCATCCGTATCCAATACATTGGTTGAAAACACTATAGAATTACAGAAAGGAGCCTTTCAGAGATAGTGAACAGTTGTGTGCAGTGTTCACTGCAGTCTCTGCGTAATAACCACACTTAGGCCTTATAACTTTTCTGACTTTCTTTATCAATCTACCAAGATGAAGAAGGCAGGGAGTAAGGCACGTGGTCGTGGCCGTGGAGTTTCAGCAGGGAGAGGACGTGGGGATTCTGTGGCTGCTGCCGCCCCCAGTGACACAGCATCCACCAGTTTTCCCTGTGAGCGTTCCTTTATGTGCAGTTTTGTAGGAGCTCGGCGTACCCCCTGCTGCGGGAAGAACAAATTGAAGCCGTTGTTGGTTGGATGGCAGCCAATGCATCGACTTCAATTGCTTCCACCTCCTCTCAGGACCACAACACTGTTGATCAACCATCTGTCTGTTCACCGCCTGTCAAATTCCCCAGGCAGTCAGAGAGTTCTGAACTGGAGCCAGCTGAGTCTCTGCTTCTGTTCTCAGAATCTGTTGGCTTGCAAACAGGGGCCCAGCCAAGCAGCATTCTGGAATTTGAAGAAGAGGGAGTATGCAGTGATGCGCAACAGCTGTGTCTCTCTGAATCTGAAGAGGCGGGTGAGCCAGTGCCGATGGTCAGCACACCGCAGAACACATCTGATGATGATGAGACTCAGTTGCCAGTTTCTGTTGAGCATGGTGCTGACCGGACCACCCAACAGCAGCAGGTGTTGGCAGAGGGTAGTGTGGAGATGATGAGGTCCAAGACCCAACATGGCGTGAGGAACAGGAAGGTGGTGGGAGCAGCTCTGAGGAAGAGATTGGCCCAACGGTACAAACAGGAGGGAGAGGTAGGCTGCAGACTCGCTTGCCTGTAGCCTCCAGTTTGGCACCTGTTGGGAGCAGTTCTCTTCCAAAAGTCAAAACGGGCGCTCCCAGGACTTGCACTGCGTGGTCCTTTTTTGACACACTTGCAGATGATATTTGCTATGTCAAATGCAAGCTGTGTAAGCAAAAAGTAAAAAGAGGTAAAAGTGTCAGTAACCTTAATACCACTAATATGTGGAAACATGTGCGGACAAAGCACGTAGTTCAGTTACAAAGACACACTGGAGATGTAGGCCAACCTACAACAGCACCTACATCTTCAGGTCGTGTTTGAGCCTCTTCCTCCAGCTCACACACAGCTGATTCGGCTTCCTCACACGATCGCCATGGAAGAACCTCGGTCACTGTTGTCCAGAGACAAAGTGTTATTCCACCCACAGCTGCAAGTTCCCTGTCATCCTCACACTCCCAGGCCACAAAACAGCCATCGGTAGCACAGGCATGGGATAAAAGACGGCCATACTGGGCAAACCATCCACGAGCACAGGCTCTGAATGCTGGCATTGCAAAACTCCTGTCCCTTGAAATGCTGTCATTCAGGCTGGTGGAGACTGACAGTTTCCGGAACTTAATGGCATTGGCAGTCCCACAATACAATGTGCCAAGCCGATTTTATTTCAGCAGGCAAGCCGTCCCTGCTCTGCAAAGCATGTTGAGGAAAAATTAAACATGCGCTACTAAACGCCGTCAGTAGCAAGGTCCACCTGACCACTGATGCGTGGACCAGTACCCATGGCCAGGGACGATACCTTTCCCTCACTGCCCATTGGGTCAATGTTGTGGAGCCGGGTACAGATGTTGCGAGTGGCGCTGTACGTGTTCTGCCAACTCCAAGGATTGCTGGAATCCAGTCTGTACACATTGACTCCTCCTCCTACTCCAGTTCCTCAGAATCATCGCTGCAGGAGCCGTCACGGTCTACCTCCACATGGACCCGTGAACGCTTACCTGTTGCGACCGATATAAGCACAGCCGTGGCCAAACGTCAACAGGCCGTCCTGAAATGAATTTCCATGGGGAATCGAAGCCACACAGCGCAGGAGGTCTGGAATGCCATCAAGCAGAGAGAGCGACGTGTGTTTTTTGCCAGCGAATCTCCTGCCAGGCTTGGTAGTGTGTGACAATGGCCGAAAACTGGTGGCAGCTCTGGCCCTTGGCAACCTCACTCACATACCATGTCTGGCACATGTGCTCAACTTGGTTGTGCAGAGTTTTTTGAGGGACTATCCGGATCTTGATGCACTGCTGCACAATGTCCGCCTAGAGTGCGCTCACTTGCGACGTTCCAGCATGGCCAGATCGCGCATTGCAGCTCTGCAACGCAGATTGCGCCTTCCTGAACATCGCATCATATGTGACGTACTCAACAGGTGGAATTCCACGTTACATATGTTGGAGCGGTTGTGTGAGCAGCAGACAGCAGTAATGGAGTATCAGCTGCAACAGGCGCAATCAACACGCAATTTGCGCCGTTCACACTTCACCACTACTGAGTGGGCCTCTATGAAGGACATCTGCCACGTTTTGCGTGCGTTTGATGAGTCAACGCGGATGGCGAGTGCAGATGATGCACTAGTCAGCCTGACTGTCCCCCTTTTCTGCCTGCTTCAAAAAACACTGCAAGCACTAAGGGATGAGGTTTTGGAAGAGGTGGAGGATGAGGAGACACAAATTCCATCACCTTTTGGACAGTCAGCGCAACGTGGTTCCTCCCAAAGGGCTTTGCAGGGCTCACTTTGTGAGGAGGATGAGGACGAGTCAATGGAGGAGGAAGAAATCGCTACAGAGGGAGGTACACAACGCTCTAGTCAGTATGTAGAGCGAGGGTGGGGTGATGCAGAGCAGGTACAGATGACGCCTCTTACAGAGGACAGCGTTTCTTGGCCAGTTGGGAGTCTGCAGCACATGGTTGATTTCATGCTGCAGTGCCTGAGAAACGACCGCCGCATCGCCCACATTCTCACCACGTCTGATTATTGGGTGTACACCCTCCTAGACCCTCGCTACCGGGACAACTTACAAAGTCTCATACACACGTTGAACCGGGAGCGTAAAATGCGGGAGTACAAAGACACACTGGTGCAATCCATAATGTTCTCCATTCCAGCCGAGAACGCTGCTGCTACTGCTTTACAAAGCAGCTCTGTGCGTGGAGGCAATGGAGACAGCTCTGCAACAAGAGGGAGCACAAGCAGCGCCTCTACACAGGGGGGCAAGACCAGTATGTTCCAAATGTGGCGAAGTTTTGTGTCAGCGCCACCAATGTCTACACCATCCGAGACGCCTCCAGTCACCAGGAGGCAACGTTTCCGTAAGATGGTGACAGACTACTTGTCTTGCCCTCTCAGTGTACTCCCAGATGGCTCTTCTCCTTTCAAGTTTTGGGTCTCTAAGCTGGATACATGGCCAGAGCTTAGCCAGTATGCATTGGAGGTGCTGGCTTGCCCTGCTGCCAGTGTATTATCGGAGCGCGTCTTTATTGCTGCAGGTGGTGTACTAACAGACCGTCGCATGCGACTATCCTCCGATAATGTAGACCGGCTTACTTTTCTGAAAATGAACAAGGCATGGATCTCGCCAGAATTTGCCTGTCCGTTTTCCGATTAAATAACTGGTTGGCAACGTTATCAATTTCTCCTGTTATGTTCATCTATCTACCACCTGAACTCTGTTCCTGGGATACAACACTGCCAGTCTGAGGGGAATGATCAGTTAACAACCAAAATGTTATCCCCAACAGATAGTAGCGCAACGACTCCAGTGCCCACTTGATCGACAGGCACTCTCTCTCTCTACAATGCTGTATCTGGTTTCAGCTGGAGTTAGCTTTCGACTCTGGAAAGTAATGTGATGCTTCTCCCTTTAACCTCCTGAGACAAAACGGCCCCCACACCTACCTCTGACGCATCAGTCTGTACAATGAATTCTCTTTTGAAGTCGGGTGTGATCATAAATGGTGACACACACACAGTGCCCCTTTTAGTTTTACAAACGCTTCTTCAAGCTGATCATTCCATCGCACCATTACTAAATTCCTGCCTTTTAGGCAGTCATTTAACAGCGCCGACAGTGTTGAAAAATTGTGAATAAACCGCCGGTAGTATCACACTAACCCCAAAATCTCTTTCACTTGTTTAGTGGTGAGGGGACGGGGCCAGTTTTGGATTGCCTCTACTTTGTTTATTTGGCCTTTGATAACTCCTCTCACAATCACATACCCCAGGTAGCGATCTTCCTCCAACCCTATGGAACACTTCTTTGGGTTGGCAGTTAGCTCTGCTTGTCTCAGCGAATCTATCACCGCCTGTACCTTGGCTAAGTGACTTTCCCAGTCTGTACTGTACACCACAATATCGTCCAGATTGGCCGCGGCATATCGGCGATGAGGACGAAGAACAACGTCCATTAACTTCTGGAATGTCGCTGGAGCGCCATGCAACCCGAAGGGTAGGACTATATACTGGAACAGTCCCTCGGGTGTTAAAAAAGCCGTTTTCTCTCTCGCTGCTTTTGTTAGTGGCACCTGCCAATACCCTTTTGTGAGGTCAATGAGTGAAAAATAACGTGCCTGCCCAAACCGCTCTATTAACTCATCGACCCGGGGCATGGGTAGGCGTCAAAGTTAGAAATTTCATTCAGTTTTCTGAAGTCATTACAGAACCTTAGTGTCCCATCTAGCTTTGGTATTAGGACTATTGGGCTGGCCCACTCACTCTGGGACTCTTCAATGACCCCTAACTGCAGCATCTTCTTGACCTCTGCCAAGATGGCTTGTCGCCGGGCCTCAGGCACCCGATATGGCTTTAATCGTACTTTGCCCTGTGGCTCAGTGACAATGTCATGTTGTATTAGGGAGGTACGACCAGGAAGTTAAAAAAAAAATCTGTATTTCGGCTAACAAACTCTCTGACTTCCTGAACTTGTCTGTGCGACAAAGTGTCTGATTTTTTGACGGCGGAGAGGACTTCTCTTGCCTTCTCCTGAGGCAAGGAAGCCATCTGTACTGGAAATGCAGGCCGTGGACAATCCTGACCAAGCGGGTCTCTGTCTTTCCATGGTTTGAGCAGATTCACATGGTATACGTGTTCTGGCTTTCTCCGCCCTGGTTGGTGTATTTTATAGTTTACTGGTCCCACCTTCTCTATAATGTCGTAGGGTCCCTGCCACCTTGAAAGGAACTTACTATCCACTGTATGCACAAGTACCAACACCCGATCCCAGGGTTAAAGGACCTTACCCGTGCCTCCCGGTTATAGACCTGCCTCTGTGACCTTTGTGCTGATTCCATATGTTCTCGGACTAATGGTAGGACTGTCTCCATTCTCTCTTGCATTTTGGCCACATGTTCTATCACACTTTTGTGGGGAGTTGTATGGTTTTCCCAGGCCTCTTTAGCTATATCGAGTAAGCCACAGGGATGTCTGCCATATAATAGTTCAAAGGGCGAGAAGCCGTAGATGCCTGGGGCACCTCCCGCACTGCAAACATCAGGTATGGCAACAAGAGATCCCAGTCCTTAGCATCTTTAGAGACTGCTTTTTTACAACATATTGTTCAGGGTTTTATTGAACCTTTCTACTAAACCGTCTGTTTGGGGATGATAGACCGATGTGCGCAACTGTTTAACACGTGGCAGAGTTCCTTCATGATTTTTGACATAAAGGGGGTCCCCTGATCTGTTAAGATTTCTTGAGGGATTCCCACCCGAGAGAACATACCCATGAGTTATTTTGCGATCAGTTTTGACGAGGTGTGTCGCAGGGGAATAGCCTCAGGATACCTGGTAGCGTAATCTAGAACTACGAGGATGTGTTGATGACCCCTTGCTGATTTATTAACCGTCCACACCAGATCCATTGACTATTCTCTCAAACGGTACCTCTATAATTTGTAATGGCACCAAGGGACTCTGAAAATGAGGCTGCGGACTGGTTACCTAGCACACGGGACAAGAGTAACAATACCGTTTAACTTATTCATAGACCCATAGCCAGTAAAACCGTTGTAGAATTCTGTCTAGGGTTTTCTTTGGTCCCAAATGTCCCCCTAGTACATGCGCATGCGCTAAGTCCATTACCAACCTCCGATATGACTGCGGGTACCAGCAATTGCTCGACAATTTCCCCATGTATTTTTTAAACCCTATACAGCAAATCTTGGTTCAGCTCAAATCGGGCAAATACTTTAGCTGTCCTGGGGTGTTGGGGTTCCCCATTTACAACCAGTACATTTTCCCTGGCTCGAGTCAACGTAGGGTCCCGTATTTGCGCCGTACCAAAATTGTCACCTGCCACATTTAAGTATGACAATTCTGGTCCCGGTGGCAAATCTTCCATCTCCCCACCTAACACTTCTATAGGATAGGGGTTTTCCTCCTCCACCGAAGGCTAATGTACTCCTACCACCAGTACATCTTCCTCTGGGCCACCAGGTTCATGCCCGATTTCTGGAGAATGCAACCTGTTTGCCACTGGTGCCGACGACTGTTCTGTGGGAGGGGTAATTACAGGCCAAAGCACATAAAATAACGCAAAATCTCTCCCCATTATTAATGCTAATTAACCACCACCCCCACCTCGTGTCACCTCTCCCCGCTGGCGTGTTTATTATCACCAGGGTGGTAGGATAATGTTTGAAGTCACCATGTATACACAACACACCCATTTTCCCAGCAGTATACTCGCTGATTTTGACGTGGCTGGCTCGTATTAGGGTCACTCACGAGACTCCCTGAGTCCACTAGAGCCACAGCAGGGTTACCCTCCACCTGCACTTTACACAAATGGTTCATATTGGGTCCCTCTGCTTTGACCACTGCACACATGTGTTCTGCATAGTGAGACTGATAGTAGCCAAAGTTGTTGTCCATGGGCTCTGTCAGGTGGGGGCAAACAGCTCTCACATGTCCTGGTTGTTGGCACCGCCAACAGATTATGGGGCCCATTTCGTTCCCCGACCCGTCCTGGGTGGCCCTCCGAGTTTCTGCTCGCCGAGCTGTGGGTGAAGGTTTGTGGAATTTACTTGGTACCTTCCGGGTAGTCTCTCCCTGTATCTCCTTGGTAGCCCATATCTTTCAATGAGGTCTACCATTTGGAGACCATCAGTAGGGGCTGCCTGTCCAAGCCATGTTTGAAGGGTGTGTGGCAAATTTCTCAAGAATTTATCAGTCACTATACGATCCAGCATAGCGCGGGGTGACAACACCTCTGGCTGCAACCGCTTTTCTATCAGGTGTATCAAGTCATAATACTGTGACCGAGCTGGCTCGGAAGGGGAAAAGTTCCACTGGTGTACCCGCTGTGCCCGGACCAAAACATTTGCCCCAAGACGTGCAAGTATCTCACCCTTGACGCTCTCATAGTCCTCCTGTTGCTCGGGGGGTAGGTCCCTAGAGGCTTTTGCGAGTCCTGAATTAAAAAACGGAGCCACGATCTCGGCCCACTGGTACCGGCGCAGTCTCTCCCTTTTAGCCACGCCTTCAAACATCTCCAGGTACACCTCGACGTCATCTGATTGCTCCATCTTTCGGATCGCTGTACGCACCGCTTTCCGGACATCCTGCCATCCCCAGGCAGCTCCTGCTGTCTGCGGCGCTGTGATGTGCTGCATCACTAGACTATTGGTTTCCTGTTGCTGTTGATTAAATATCTGCTGCTGTTCCATAGCCTGCTGCTGTATAGCCTGCTGCTGCTCCATAGCCTGCTGCTGTATAGCCTGCTGCTGCTGCATAGCCTGCTGTTGCTGCCGCATGGCCTCCTCCAGCATTTTTACTGTGTTCTCCATCTTGGGACAGTTATCCACCGGGTTTTGCGTCACTTTCTTTACCTAGGACATTTACTGTCATGCAGGAAAAAAACAGCCTGACCTCACTGCGTTGCCGCATTGAAGCCACCAATTGTAGGGATCCGCTCTGGTAGGCAGGGCTGGGCCGCAGTAATGAGGCAAACACACCGCCTTTTACTTCAAATTTCAGTGGTTTTAATCATGAGTTCAAGAAAAAGTCCAGATAACAAAATAAAAACAGAACATAAATCACCACAGTTTGGAGAACCACTGGTGCCAGACTCACCCTTGCTTGGGACGGGCTTAACTAAGCGGCTGCAGGTCAGCAGAGACCGCCAGGTCCCATTCCGGGTGGTCTGGTACTCGCTTCCTGGTGCACACTGGCACACAGTAACAAAACAATCTTCCAGGCTGACTCCAGACAAAATCCTTCCTTCCACACACCAACTACAACAGATCCTTGTTTTATAGGCCTACTCCACACCCTCAGGTGAGGTACACATCAGATGACCAGATCACGTGACTATGACCTTATCACAGGTCCTTGTGATCATGGAAAATCCGGCGCAAACTTCAGTCTGCTAGAAGAAATATATCTCACATCCAGCAAGATCCCTTTGGTGTACCACAGCGGCAAGAAGTCTCCTGTTCCCTACACATGCACAGAAAAACCCATGTCGAACATGCTCCAAATAGGGAAGAGCCGTCACCCTGATTGTTATGCTTAAAACAGGAAAGATTTAAGTTTTCAAGGGCTAAAATGAAAATTTTTATAAGAAATATGGACAAATATTAATTTGTCATCACAGCGCATATCTGCACATGGCTAGTAGAAATGGTAACAAAAAATAAAACATAGTGTTTACTTTTTTAAATTAATGCATAAAAATACATTTCATAATTATCAATTAATGCTTCTTAAGGAACGTTATCTGTACCTGTAAGATAATGCAGTCAATGGATGTACGAATCATAAACATCATCATCATCATCATCCTCACGAGTTTTATTAATGACAGACATAATAAAATACACAGAGTGAGGACAACTGTAACTTCACACACCAAATATGAAATGGCCATCATATAAACCTGGTAATAATGCGCAATAATAAATAATTACACCAAGAAAGTGCATCATGCATACAAACAATAGGTAGTTAGACCTGCAAGTGCTGTTGAAACAACCACAACAGATTTAAATTAATAATGCTATATAGCTATCACAGTGCATAGTTACTCATGGACAATGTCGATCTAATACTGTAACTCAATAAAGGCAGCGTCACCCATCATGCTTGTTTGTCTTGTAGATTGTTGAAGAGGGTTTTTTTTTTTTTTCTTTTTTTTTTTTTTTTTGAAAGTTCCTTTTTATTTAGATTTTCAAAAAAAAAAAGGTGCTATGTACGGCTTCCACCGGCGGAGGTACCTCAGAATCTTTGTGCGCTTCTCCGGCGCACGCAAGCCTTTGACATTCCAGGAGATGATCTTCATGTTGAATGGGCGGCAGAAAAATTAAGAGTGTGCTGGAGGAGACGGTGTACCCTCTTATGGCCGTCGTTGGCACCAACCTGAGAGGAAAGGAGGAAGCAGCACCACAATATCAAATACCTAATCAAGATATATTGACAATTCCAGGATTAATTATTGGAGAGAGGTCCCTTGCTACCCTTTTCTAGTAACTCTTGTTTACCAATAAACCGCTGTAAGCAGTCGTAGTCTCTCCACCACTACCTGTGTTTATGTGACTTCCTTTTTTCTAACCTGTGAGGAGATTACCCCCATCCTCCCAGGCTATTCAGTGTACCCCCCCATGTATCCAAAGCATGAAACCCCAATAGCCTGCTTCACTTATTGTCCCTCCATATGTAATGTTTAACTCATTTGTCCCACGTTTATCAAGACCCCCACTCTCATGAGAGATCTTCAACATCTAATATCAATTAACTAATTTAACCATCTAAAATTGCAGCAAAACTATCATGCTTTAGCATAGGTATGAAGGAACTCCAATAGAAACGGCTCAAACAGCAAATATATCTCATATGTCATTTAACGTGGAGAGAATCTCTTTCATCTTTCCTGATCTCCTTCATGAACTGCCATCTTGTCGTTGTCTGCGTGGGGAGAACCCGGAACTGCGTCGCTGTACTTCCCTATTACTTTGTTGATTTCGTTCCAAGGCTGCTTCGGCTTGTTCTGGTGTGTCATTAATGACATATGTCCCGTCAGATCTTTGGAACCGCTAACGCGCTGGGAACAGTAGTTGAAAGCGAACATCTCGCTCAAACAACGTTGTGCAAATTAAACTGAACGCCCTCCCTTTTTTGGACCCCGATATGAGAACATAAAAGAGCAAATCTCAAGCCATGGAGTACCCTGGGCCCCCTTTCTAAAATGGCCGTAACAATGAAATTTTGTCTTTTTAAATGAAAAGTTAAATTTACTTGCCGTGGTCTGTACATCTTTGGTTTCGGCCCCCCCCTGCCTGGTTGTTTTGGGCTCCCACAATGTGCACGTTACACACGCAGTAGAAATTTAAGTCCAATTTTTTTGGTTTAATCATTCTCCAATATTGTAAGCCTGATTTAAAGATTCAGGCAGCCGACGAGACGTAATTGCTTTGTCTCGAGCGTTTTCCCAAAGCCTTTTTTGTTCACAATTTTGAACTTCTGCGGGTTCTGTTCTCTGTCGGGCCCAATTTGCTTGGGGTCAACCAACCCCTGTTGCAGTTTTGGAAATTGCAATGGTATTTGTAAGATTTTTGTTGAAAGACGACGATTGCAAGCCAATCCACGTTTGAATGGGCTGGGAGAAGGGTTTGACCTTTTTGCCTTTTTCGAAAACAAATTCCAGGAAACTCCAGGTCTGGGCTTCTGATAATACTCTTGTGCATGTTTTGGGCACGCAGCATCGCCCTTTCCTTTTGTTCCTCAGCCCATTTTGTCCTTCTGCTTCAGTTGGAAGGTAAACCGTTCGGGTCTGTTTGAACTCCGAGCAAGTAGCGCTCCATAAATTATGTCCCCACGAATTTTAAAAGGGTTTCAGTGCCCCCGGGGGTTTTTTTAGGGCCCTAGGGGCCCGATATGCTTGGAACCCGGGGAGGAATTCGGCACCCCAAAACTCCCTCCCCACATGCAGCGCAGGAAACAAAGGGGGGAAAAGGCTTGTTTTGTTCCCTAAATAGGTGGAGTTTTAACAGTAAAAATTACTGCTGTCTTTTTTTTTTGGCCCCTGGGCAGAATAAGGTCAACTCACATTTTAGAGAGAGTTATAAAGACACACCACCCTACCCCTGACACAAGGGAAAGGAAATGTTTCCGGAAAACCTTTCCAACCAAACTGCCCCTGGAAAAAGATGCGCTGCGGCAACTCAACCGGACAAATACTGTTGTAATTTAAAACTTTTGTGACAGCAAAACGCAAGGATTAAAAATTTTACTTTTCGATTACAAGTAAAAAAACTCTTCCAAAATAAAAATATGAAAGAAGATGAAAAGAATTAAAATTTAAAAAAAAATAATAGTTGAATAAAACAATATGAGTAATGTTAACAAAAAAAAAGGAAAACAAAAGTTTAAGAAGAATAAAGAAAGGGGAAGATAAGAATAATTGAGAAAAAGAGATGTTTTAAAATTTTGAAAGGGGGAAAAATGTGCAAAAGTTTAAAAGGGAAGAGCGGAAATTGGAACAAACATATTTGCCAAAATAAAAAAAACTTAACAACTTGTCAATTTTTTCGTCAATCCGAACCTTTAAAAAAAAAATATTAATGTATTTTCCTTTTATTGGGGTTAAACTCAGCCTTTTAAGTCTCCTC
>JARQOD010005065.1:0-50334 GCA_033576555.1 Oophaga sylvatica
ACCCCCACCCTTCCTGTTCCTCACCCAAATTTGGGGGTCTGGACCTCCCCCTTTCCCACCACTCCCCTCTTCCCACCTGTGTTTTGGGGGGTCGGGCCACACCATGCTCAACAAAACTGGCAACTAGTCCACATCATCAGATGCGTTCGCGGGGGCTACCATCGGCACGGGCTCACCCCCTTTTTCAGAATCAAGGACCAGCTTTTTTGCGCTCACTGTACGCCTCTTTTTTCACTTTCCGAATGCGCTTGGGGGCCCCCCGTTCCAAAGCCAACATTTTCAAAAACGAACGAGATCACGGCTCCTGTACAGAGCTCTTGACTGCCGGGGGAAATTTGGGCAGGCGGTGAAGAGACGATGGTTGTTAAACAGTGCTGGGGTCCTGAGAGGAGGGAAGGGTATGAAGTCGATGCTTTGGCTCCCCCCAAACCCAACAACGGCTTCATTTTTTTCTTCCGAGCAGGGGGGACGCTGAGCTCCACAAATCCCATAAAGGAAGTCAGGGGGGAAAACTGGGGGATGCTGTGTCCTGGGTGGGGCAGCACCACAGAATCCCCACGCCCCCTGCGCAAACCCAGGGCCCTCGACCACGACCCCGTGCCTTTCCACGACTTCTTCATCTTGTAGATTGAAAAGAAAGTCGAAAAGTTAAAGCCTAATGTGGGTTTTCCTCCAGATACAGTGAACCCTGCAGACAACGTCATATCTGTGAAAAGGCCCCTTTGTGTAGTTCTAAGTTTTGCAACCAATGTATTTTATACGGATGGAAACGCGCACACTAATAGATTACTTTTTTTTTCCCCTAAAATGGAGCAGCCCAATTTAAAAAAAATGTGAAGGGGAGGCAGTGCACCCTCAGCAGACTACAACCGGCATGTTGAAATCAAACTGGGGCGTAACTGCACTCCAAAAATGAAAAAACCACAACTACAGTGAACACGAAAAACAACTATTCACTACTGTGAAAAACTCCTTTGTGTAGTTCTATAGTGTTTTCAACCAAAGTATTGTTACGGATGGAACGCGTCACACAAAAAGATTAAATTTTTTTTCCACTAAAATGGGGCCCCACCAATTTGGAAAAATGTGAAAGGGTGAGGGAGTGACACACCCACAACTACAACCGGCAGGTTTAAGAACTAAAGGAGCGGACTCACAAAAAAAATCAAAACCTACAGACGGTGAACACTGAAACACAACTATTCACTACTTGAAAAGCCCCTTTTGGATTTCTATAGGTTTGCAACCAATGTTTTTAAGGATGGAAGCGCGCACACAATAGTTTAGTTTTTTTTTCCACAAAAAAGGGCAGCCCCAATTAAAAAAAAAGTGAAGGATGAGGCAGTGACACACCCCGCAACACAACCGGCAGGGTTAAAGAACAAACGGGAGCGTATCTGCACTCAAAAATCAAAACCTCACAGACTGCGTAAACACAAAACCCAAAAACTTTTCACTATCTGTGAAAACTCCTTTTGAGTTCTATAGTGTTTGCAACCAATGTATTGATAGGAGGGAAGCGTCACACTAAAATTTAAATTTTTTTTTCCACTAAAAGGAGCACCCCAAATTTAGAAAAAAAATGGAAGGATGAGGCATGACAACGCTCAAGACTACAACCGGCAGGGGTTGAAGAACTAACGGGGCTGATCTGCACTCAAAAAATCAAAACCTCACAGACTGCAGGAACACTAAAACCCAAAACTATTCCTATCTGTAAAAAGCCCCTTTGGTGTTCATATGTTTGCAACCAATGATTGTATACGGAGGAACCCGGTCACCTAAAATAATTTTTTCCCACAAAAATGGAGCAGCACAATTAAGAAAAATGTAAAGGAGGGGCAGTGCCCACACCTCAGCAGACTACAACCGGCATGGTTGAAGAACTAACGGGAGCGTGATTGCACTCAAAAATAAAAACCCACAGACGCGTAAACACTGAAAACAACTATTCACTATCTGTGAAAACTTTTTGTGTAGTTCTATAGTGTTTTGAAACCCAATTTTTGTTAGATGGAAGCGCGTCACCAAAGTTTAGATTTTTTTCCCACTAAAAGGGAGCAGCAAAATTTAGAGAAAAAGGAAGGTGGGCAGTGACACACGCTCCAGACTACAACCGGCAGTGGTTAAAACTAAAGGAGCGTGATCTAAAAAAAAAACAAAACCTCACAACTGCAGGAACACTGAAACACAACTTTTCATACGTAAAAAGCTTTTTGTGTATTCAAGTTTTCAACCAATGTATTGTATACGGATGGAAGCACGTCACACTAATAATTTGATTTTTTTCTAAATAATGAGCTGCACCAATTCCACAAAATAAAAAAAAAAAAAGATCAGTGACACGTGCAGATCCTACAAACACGGTGGATGCAGAGCAAACCAGGTCACCTGCACTGTCACACACACACCTTGACAGGCTGTTAAAACAACACTGGCAAAATAAGCTTTACACAGCGGTTTGGGAAACTAGCCGCCCAAGCACAGTAGACACAAAATCGCAATATTAACTGCCCCCAATTAGCAGATAGCTTCTGTCCCTTACGGTTTACAGCACAGTGACGCTAAAAAGGGGGCGGCGCCTTTTTTAGTGCTTTTGACCCTTTCAGCAGCCAAACACAGCCATCCTTAGTTAAATACCGCAGCTTACAGGGTGTGCCCACATTGTAGGATTCCCATTGGGACTAAAATCAATTGCCTCTAAAAAAATTATGGGAAAATTCCGATTCCGGTATACGTATGGAAAAAGTATCGGAATTAAGTATCGGGAAATTTCCCATAACGCGAAATGGGCCCATACCCCATACTTTCGGTATCGGAATGCTCAAACACTAGTCTTAACGCATTACCGTTAAAAAAAAAACCCGCTGCCTTTAATTTCTGAGCTCTTTCATAGACTCCCGGGGGGCAAGGGTATTTTTCCCAAAAAAAAGACCTGCGGGTGCTAACAACCGATTGCTTCCCCGAGGGGGGGAGTGGGAAAACTTTCTTTTTAACCCCTTTAACCCCCCCAAGGGGGGTTGCACGTTAATGACCCCGGGCCCAAATTTTTTCAATTTTGACCACTGCTCTTTTTTGAGGGTTTTAATCGGGAAACCCTTCAACGGGTCTTTTCATTTTTGAGACTATTTTCCCTGACATATTGTACTTCACATTCGTGTAAAATTTCTTCCATAAACTTGCGTTATTTTTGAAAAAAAAAAGCAAATAGTCGAAAATTTTTTAAAATTTTGCAATTTTTAAACTTTGAATTTTTTTTCCCTTTAAAAAAGAGAAAAGTCACAAAATATTAAAAAAACATTTCCACATGTCTACTTTACATCATCACAATTTTTTGGGAACCCAAATTTTTTTCTTAGGAAAATTATAAGGTTAAAAGTTAACCACGATTTCCCATTTTTTCAACAAAAAATTTTTAAAGCCATTTTTTTTTTGGGACCACCTCATATTGAAGTCACTTTGAGGGTCTATATAGCAGAAATACCCAAAAGGGACCCATTCAAAAAAATGCACCCCCCAAGGTTCTCAAAAAAACATTTTAAGATTTTTTTTAACCTTAGGTGTTCAAGGAGCTGAAGCAACGTGGAAGGAAAAAATGAATATTTAACTTTTTTCCACAAAAAAATCTATTACAAAATTTTTTTTATTTTCACAAGGGGAAAAAAAGCAAAAAAGGGGAAAAAGTTGTTGTGCAAATTTTTCCCGAGTACCCAAAACCATATGTGGGGGGAAAACATGTTTGGGCAACGGGAGGCTCGTAAGGAAAGGGGCCCGTTTGACTTTTTAAAAAAATTGGGTGAATTTTAATTGGAAACAGACCCCCTAAGGGCTTATCTAGATCGTTGTGAGCACTTTTAACCCCCCAATGTTTCACAAAGTTTATAATGCGGGGCGAAAAATAAAAAAAAAAAATTTTCCACAAAAATGTGGAAAATTGTTGTCCCAATTTGTCCCGAGTACGCTGAACCCCTTTGTGGGGGGGGGGAAATGTTGGCGCACCAGGGCTTGGGAAAAAATTTTAAAGTTTTGGAATACAGACTTTGGGGGTATGTTCCCTTTTCAGTGCCCCCCAGTGCCTAAACATGGAAACCCCCACAAGTGATCCCATTTTTAAAAAAGACCCCCTAAGGACTTATCTAATCTTTGGGACACTTTTTAAACCCCAAGTGCTTCACACAAGTTAAATCCCCACATGAAAAAAAAAACTATTTTTTCCCCCAAAAATTATTTTTTTTGTCACAAATTTTTTTTTTTCCCCAAAGGGGAACAGGGGGAAATTGACCACAAAAATTGATGTCCAATTTGTCCTGGGGACCTGATACCCCATAGTGGGGGGGAAACCCCGTTTGGGCCACGGCAAGCTCGGAATGGGAAAGGGCACCAGTTACTTTTTCCAAACAAAATTGGCTGGGAAATTTAGATTGGGTGCCATGTTCTTTTGGGGAGCCTCTGATGTGCCTAAACACTGGGAAACCCCCCAAATGAACCCCTTTGGGAAACTAGACCCCCTTAAAGGGAAATTTTCTAGATCTTTTTGAGCATTTTTAACCCAAAAAAGCTTTAACAAGTTTTTAACGTAGAGCCCTAAAAATTTAAAAAAACATATTTTTTCCACAAAAAAATCTTTCACCCCCAATTTTTTTTTTCCCAAGGGGAAAAAACCCAAAATGATTTGCAATTTTTCCGAGTACGTGATACCCATATGTGGGGGTAAAACACTTTTTGGGTGCATGCAGAGTTTGGAAGGGAAGGAGCCCCGTTGATTTTTTTCAACACAGAATTGGCTGGATGCCATGTTGTGTTTGGAGAGCTCCTGATCTCCCTAAACATGAAACCCCCCAACAAATGACACCTTTTTGGAACTAACCCTAAGGAACTTATCTAGATGTGGGTGGCACTTTGAACCCCGAATGCTTCACAAAGTTTTTAACGTACAGCTGTAAAAAAAAAACTTTTTTTTTTACAAAAAATGTTTTTTTCCCCCAAATTTTATTTCACAAGGGTAACAGGGGGAAAATTTGGGCCCCAAAAGTTGTTGTCCAATTTGTCATGAGTACGCGATACCCCAAAATGTGGGGGAAAAAAACTGTATGGGTACACGTTGGGGCTCGGAAGGGAATAGTGACGTTTTGGATTTCAACTTTTGATGGGAATGGTCTGGGGGCGTCATGTCGCATTTGGAGAGCCCCGAGCGCCTAAACAGTGGAAACCCCCCAATGACCCCATTTTGAAAATAGACCCCCCAAAGGAAAATTACTAATGTGGGTGAGCGCTATGAAGCCCCAAATGTTCACAGAAGTTTATAACGCAGTCAAAAACAAAAAAATCATTTTTTTTTTTAAAAAGATATTTTCCCCCCAGTTTTTTTTTCCCCAAAGGTAACAAGAAATAGGAAAAATTTGCAAAATAACTCGGGGGGCCCAGATACGCTGATACCCATATGGGGGGGTAAACTACGTTTGGGGCAGGGCGAGCCAAATTAAAGGAACCGTTTGACTTTTTCAATACGAAATTGGGGGAATTGAATCAGACCCCATGTCACTTTTTGGGAAGAGCCCCTGAGGCCTAAACAGGGGAAACCCCCAATTCTAACCCCAAACCCTCCCCCCAAAACAACCCAAACCCCAGCCCCCAACCCCTAACCCAAACCAACCCCCTCCACACCCAAAACCCCTAACCCAACCAACCCCTAACCAACTTTAGCGCCAACCCAACCCTAACTTTAGCCCAACACAACCCTAAGGGGAAAAGGAAAAAAAACTTTTTTTTTTATTTTAATTTCCCTAACAAAGGGGGGTGAAAAGGGGGGTTGATTTACTATTTATAGGGGGTTTTTATATTGGCAGCTGTCACGCTAAAAGAAAAGCTTTTATTTCAAAAAATAGTTTTTTTAAACACCACATTTTTTAGAGCTATAATTTTTGATATTTTTGGCCCCCAGTCATGTGAGGTCTTATTTTTGCGGGGCGAGGGACGTTTTATTGGTCCATCTTTGAGCACGTGACTTTTTTTTATCCTTTTTATTTTGATTTTTGGGGGGTTAAATGAACAAAAAAAGCAAATTTATAATTTCTTTTGGGGAGGGGTTTATACCTTCCGTGTGTGTAAAATTTTATACGCAGTTTTTTTCGTCGGTCATCATTACGCGAATCTCATTTTTTTTTTTTTTGTTTTTGGGGCTTTTATACAATAAAAACAATTTTAAAAAAAATTATTATTTTTGCATCGCTTTATTCGGGCTATAACTTTTTTTTTTTTTCGTGATGTGCTTAGGGGGCCGATTTTTGGGGGGACAAAAACTTTTCAGGGGGTACCATGTTTATTTATATCCTTTTTTTGATCGCGTGTTACCACTTTTTGTTTGGCGGTAGATGAAAAAGCATTGATTTTTTGCTTTTTTTTTTTTTTTTTTAAGGGGTTTCACAAAAGGGGGTTAACTAGGGGGACATTTTAGGGGGGGGGTCGTTACGACGCGCGATACCAAATATGGTTTTTTATTTACGATATGAACACCACTGTGATCACAAGGTGACGATTCTCACATGGTGCCCCAGCTATTCACAGACATGAGACGCCACTGTGATCACAAGGTGACGATTCTCACATGGTGCCCCAGCTATTCACAGACATGAGACGCCACTGTGATCACAAGTGACGATTCTCACATGGTGCCCCAGCTATTTACAACATGAGACGCCACTGTGATCACAAGGTGACGATTCTCACATGGTGCCCACTACACACAAATGAGACGCCACTGTGATTACAAGGTGACGATTCTCACATGGGTGCCCCAGCTAATCACAGACATGAAGAGCCACTGTGATCACAAGGTGACGTTCTCACATGGTGCCCAGCTACCACAGACAGAGACGCCACTGTGCTATCCACAAGGTGACGATTCCACATGGTGCCCCAGCTATTACCAGACATGAGACCCACGTGATCACAAGTGACGATTCTCACATGGCCCCAGCACACACAGATAGAGACGCCACTGTGATACAAGGTGACGATCTCACATGGTGCCCCAGCTAATCACAGACATGAGACGCCACTGTGATCACAAGTGACGATTCTCACATGGTGCCCCAGCTACACAAAGACATGAGACGCCACTGTGATCACAATGTGACGATCTCACATGGTGCCCCAGCTATTACAGACATGAGACACCACTGTGATCACAAGGTGACGATTCTCACATGGTGCCCCAGCTACACACAATATGAGACGCCACTGTGATTACAAGGTGACGATTCTCACATGGTGCCCAGCTAATCACAGACATGAGACGCCACTGTGATCACAAGGTGACGATTCTCACATGGTGCCCCAGCTATACAGACATGAGACGCCACTGTGATCACAAGGTGACGATTCTCACATGGTGCCCCAGCTACACACAGTATGAGACGCCACTGTGATTACAAGGTGACGATTCTCACATGGTGCCCAGCTATCACAGACATGAGACGCCACTGTGATCACAATGTGACGATTCCACATGGTGCCCCAGCTAATTTACAGACATGAGAACCACTGTGATCACAGGTGACGATTCTCACATGGTGCCCCAGCTACACACAGATATGAGACGCCACTGTGATTACAAGGGACGATTCTCACATGGTGCCCCAGCTAATCACAGACATGAGACGCCACTGTGATCACAAGGTGACGATTCTCACATGGTGCCCCAGAACACCAGACATGAGACGCCACTGGATCACAAGGTGACGATTCTCACATGGTGCCCCAGCTACAACAGAATGAGACACCACTGTGATCACAAGGTGACGATTCTCACATGGTGCCCCAGCTAACAGACATGAGACCCCTGTGATCACAAGGTGACGATTCTCACATGGTGCCCCAGCTACACAGAATGAGCGCACTGTGATACAAGGTGACGATTCTCACATGGTGCCCAGCTAATCACAGACATGAGACGCCACTGTGATCACAAGTGACGATTCTCACATGGTGCCCCAGCTACACACAGACATGAGACCCACTGGATCACAAGGTGACGATTCCACATGGTGCCCCAGCTACCACAGATATGAGAACCACTGTGATCACAAGGTGCGATTCTCACATGGTGCCCAGCTACACAGACATGAGACCCACTGTGATACAAGTGACGATTCTCACATGGTGCCCAGCTAACACAGACATGAGACCCACTGTGATCACAAGGTGACGATTCTCACATGGTGCCCCACTACACACAGATATGACCCACTGTGATACAAGGTGCGATTCTCACATGTGCCCCAGCTATTCACAGAATGGACGCCACTGTGATCACAAGTGACGATTCTCACATGGTGCCCCAGCTATCACAGACATGAGACGCCACTGTATCACAAGTGACGATTCCACATGGTGCCCAGCTAATACAGATGAGAACCACTGTGTCACAAGGTGACGATTCTCAATGGTGCCCCAGCTACCACAGAATGAGACGCCCTGGATACAAGGTGACGATTTCACATGGTCCCCAGCTAACACAGAATGAGACGCCACTGTGATACAAGGTGCGATTCTACATGGTCCCTAACAAGACATGAGACCACTGTGATCACAAGGTGACATTCAATGGTGCCATAAACAGAATGAGACACTGTGTACAAGGTGAGATTCTCATGGTGCCCGCTACCACGATATAGACGCACTGTGAACTCTCACATGGTGCCCCAGCTATTCACAGACATGAGACACCACTGTGATCACAAGGTGACGATTCTCACATGGTGCCCCAGCTAACACAGATATGAGACGCCACTGTGATTACAAAAAAAAAAAAAAAAAAAAAAAAAAAAAAAAAAAAAAAAAAAAAAAAAAAACCCCCCCCCCCCCCCCCCCCCCCCCCCCCCCCCCCCCCCCCCCCCCCCATTCTCACATGGTGCCCCAGCTACACACAGACATGAGACAGCCACTGTGATCACAAGGTGACGATTCTCACATGGTGCCCCAGCTACACACAGACATGAGACGCCACTGTGATCACAAGGTGACGATTCTCACATGGTGCCCCAGCTACACACAGACATGAGACGCCACTGTGATCACAAGGTGACGATTCTCACATGGTGCCCAGCTATTTACAGACATGAGACACCACTGTGATCACAAGGTGACGATTCTCACATGGTGCCCCAGCTACACACAGATATGAGACGCCACTGTGATACAAGGTGACGATTCTCACATGGTGCCCCAGCTATCACAGACATGAGACGCCACTGTGATCACAAGGTGACGATTCTCACATGGTGCCCCAGCTACACAGACATGAGACGCCACTGTGATCACAAGGTGACGATTCTCACATGTGCCCCAGCTACACACAGATATGAGACCCACTGTGATACAAGTGACGATTCTCACATGGTGCCCCAGCTAACACAGAATGAGACGCCACTGTGATCACAAGGTGACGATTCTCACATGGTGCCCCAGCTACCACAGAATGAGACCCACTGTGATACAAGGTGACGATTCTCACATGGTGCCCCAGCTACACAGACATGAGACACCACTGTGATCACAAGGTGACGATTCTCACATGGTGCCCCAGCTACACAGACATGAGACGCCACTGTGATCACAAGGTGACGATTCTCACATGGTGCCCCAGCTATCACAGACATGAGACGCCACTGTGATCACAAGGTGACGATTCTCACATGGTGCCCCAGCTAATCACAGACATGAGACGCCACTGTGATCACAAGGTGACGATTCTCACATGGTGCCCCAGCTACACACAGACATGAGACGCCACTGTGATCACAAGGTGACGATTCTCACATGGTGCCCCAGCTACCACAGACATGAGACCCACTGTGATCACAAGGTGACGATTCTCACATGGTGCCCCAGCTACACACAGACATGAGACGCCACTGTGATCACAAGGTGACGATTCTCACATGGTGCCCCAGCTACACAAGACATGAGACCCACTGTGATCACAAGGTGACGATTCTCACATGGTGCCCCAGCTACACACAGACATGAGACACCACTGTGATCACAAGGTGACGATTCTCACATGGTGCCCCAGCTATCACAGACATGAGACGCCACTGTGATCACAAGTGACGATTCTCACATGGTGCCCCAGCTAACACAGACATGAGACGCCACTGTGATCACAAGGTGACGATTCTCACATGGTGCCCCAGCTATACAGACATGAGACACCACTGTGATCACAAGGTGACGATTCTCACATGGTGCCCCAGCTACACACAGAATGAGACGCCACTGTGATCACAAGGTGACGATTCTCACATGGTGCCCCAGCTACACAGACATGAGACCCACTGTGATCACAAGGTGACGATTCTCACATGTGCCCCAGCTACACACAGACATGAGACGCCACTGTGATCACAAGGTGACGATTCTCACATGGTGCCCCAGCTATCACACAGAATGAGACCCACTGTGATCACAAGGTGACGATTCTCACATGGTGCCCCAGCTAACACAGACATGAGACGCCACTGTGATCACAAGGTGACGATTCTCACATGGTGCCCCAGCTATTCACAGACATGAGACCCACTGTGATCACAAGTGACGATTCTCACATGGTGCCCCAGCTACACAAGACATGAGACGCCACTGTGATCACAAGGTGACGATTCTCACATGGTGCCCCAGCTACACACAGACATGAGACGCCACTGTGATCACAAGGTGACGATTCTCACATGGTGCCCCAGCTACACACAGACATGAGACGCCACTGTGATCACAAGGTGACGATTCTCACATGGTGCCCCAGCTATTCACAGACATGAGACGCCACTGTGATCACAATGTGACGATTCTCACATGGTGCCCCAGCTACGCACAGACATGAGACACCACTGTGATCACAAGGTGACGATTCTCACATGGTGCCCCAGCTACACACAGACATGAGACGCCACTGTGATCACAAGGTGACGATTCTCACATGGTGCCCCAGCTACACACAGATATGAGACACCACTGTCATCACAAGGTGACGATTCTCACATGGTGCCCCAGCCAATCACAGATATGAGACGCCACTGTGATCACAATGTGACGATTCTCACATGGTGCCCCAGCTACACACAGACATGAGACACCACTGTGATCACAAGGTGACTATTCTCACATGGTGCCCCAGCTATACACATATGAGACGCCACTGTGATCACAAGGTGACGATTCTCACATGGTGCCCCAGCTACACACAGATATGAGACGCCACTGTGATCACAAGGTGACGATTCTCACATGGTGCCCCAGCTACACACAGATATGAGACACCACTGTCATCACAAGGTGACGATTCTCACATGGTGCCCCAGCTATTCACAGACATGAGACGCCACTGTGATCACAATGTGACGATTCTCACATGGTGCCCCAGCTATTCACAGACATGAGACGCCACTGTGATCACAAGGTGACGATTCTCATATGGTGCCCCAACTACACACAGATATGAGACGCCACTGTGATCACAAGGTGACGATTCTCACATGGTGCCCCAGCTACACACAGACATGAGACACCACTGTGATCACAAGGTGACGATTCTCACATGGTGCCCCAGCTACACACAGACATGAGACGCCATTGCGATCACAAAGTGACGGTTCATAAAATGACTTTATTACAGAAGTAATTACAATGACTGGAAAATTTTGTAAACATGGTAAAAAAGTAAGCGGTCAGTAGCCCACTAGTTCTGATGCTGCCAATTAGGCCAGATAATCGCATCGTTCTTGAACATGCCTCGATAGGCTGGGGCGCCTAACTTGGAACCATCATCTTGCGATCGCAACAGCGTCTCATATCTGTGCCTGGCTGGGGCGCATGGCTGCTGCGGTCACTCTGAGATCGCAATAGTGTCTTGCGTCGCAAGTGCAGCCACACGTACATACGCTGTGACGTCATGGCGCTGGCGTCCTTCATGCGTTGTTGTTTGTATTACAATGGCGGCGAGACAGCGTTGCGCTGCCTGGAGTGACGGGGAGGTGCGGTATCTAATCCGCAAAACGGACAAGTGGGATTATGAGTGCAGGCTACCTGTGGCGCATCCTATGCGCCACAAAAAGGTAGTCCTGCAGAAAATCCGGCGGGGCCTGGCAAGGTTTGGGGTGGAGCGGACCAGAAAACAGATCCGCAAAAAGCTGGCGGACCTCCGATACCGCTCCAGCGCGAGGGTCGCCAGCATCCGGGCCTGTGAAAGACGCCCCCGTCCTTCCACGTCACCAATGTGACGTAACTCCACAGGCACAGCTCTCCGGCGCCCCCTTTGTCTCTCAGGTCAGTAAGGGAACTACACCTAGAGCAAATGGCCGCCGGGGAGGGTGTCCTGTTACCCACTGGGTATTCTAAGATTCGTGATCAGAGTAAAAGCATCAGCCCAAGATTAATTTTATGGTTTAATTGCCTTAAGGGCGCACTAGATAATTACAGAAATATACAGTAAAGCTATACAACGTAATTACAATCGATTTGCAGTCAGAGTAAAATACAACAATGATACAAGGCTTAGAGGTATTAGCTAGAGGTCAATATTACCAGGTTGTATGGACATGAGGAGGCAGGGAGCTCTGCAATCCCAAGGCGAAAGTCTTAGATGCAGGACAGTCCCCCAAAACGTGTACCGCTGCTCCCTTGGCCGGTCTGTCCCTTGTGCTTCTTGCTGCTGTGAGAAAATGGATCCAGTCTGCCCATAGCTCACAGTTCTTGACCCTGCTAGGTCCCTCACCTCAGGGTGGGAGGATAATCTCCACCCTTAGCCCCCCTCGCAGAATTTATTCCCAATATCTAGCAAAGGGGTTAACTTTCTCCAGGACGATCGGATCAGTACACGAGAGGTACCAGCGGATGCAGTATGTTTTGCCTGTCGCATGGATATCAAACCTGGCCCGATTGGGTCATTGTGGATGGCCAATCTCCATATCTCATCCCCCCAAGCCATCACCGACTCGGGAATTGCACCATCAAATGCCCGAGGTCCGCCGGTCACACAGATATTTTTATGAGAATGTACCTACAAAGATGTGCTCATAATTCATAATCCTAGAACGGAGCCTTCCTGTCTGGAAACGTACAATGGTTGTGTTTCTGTGTCCGGCTGCAGGTATAATCTAACTGAAGCCTCCTGCTTTGAAGCACGCATACTAATCAGGCCTGGCTATTCATGTTGAGCAGGAAATTCTGTCGTGGGCAGGAACTACTTAGCATACTAATGACCTTCTTATTCAAACAGGGGCCTGAATTGCTTAGCATGCTAAAGCCCTTTTGCTTACCAGTGGACATCAAACCCTGTCGTATTGAATATGCTAACAGGCCCTGTTCAGTTAGCAGTCTGTGGCTCTGTGAACCAACAAATTGGAGGCTGGTATAGGCCCTATACAAGATGGTGGCGTTCCTTTCCTCACAGGGCCCAGTTACGCAGGCCTCTGAGTATTGATGAGGGTATCTGGAGAGGTTGTTTTGTGGGTTATCTACCTATATCAATGCACCTGCAGTGACGGGAGTACCTGCAGTCATGGGAGTACCAGTCGTGAGGGGGTTTACAGGCATTGATGGAAGTACTGGCAGTAACGGGAGTACCAGTAGTGATGGGAGTACCAGTCGTGAGAGGGTTTACAGGCATTGACGGAAGTACTGGCAGTGACGGGGTTAGTAGGATTAATTGACTGAATTGTATATTTTACTTACAGCACCACCTTCACCAGCTCCACCGTCCCCAGCTAGCCCTCCACCTCCATCACCTTCCCCAGCTACCCCTCCACCATCTCCTTACCTGGCAACCCCTCCCTCCTGATTTTTGGTCTTCCAGCCCTTTACCCGATTATGGCTTCTCTCCAGCGTCACCCCGTGACATGGATGCAGGCTCTCCTTCAGGTAATTTACGCACATTATATAAGCTTCAGACAAGTTTGAGAACTTTGTTAGGTCTTATGTGTAATGGCTGTTGTGATATAATTTTTTTCTGTGTTTCCATAGCCGGCGGAGCAACAGGTTCTGGGTGGGCAGTCAGCGGGTCCTCTGACGAAAACCGTGTTAACAAACATAACATGTACATGTTGATGTTGCAACAGAATTCACTGTTGTTACCATTACCTCCACAGAAATCCCCACTGCCCAGGACCTGTTGCTGTCACACCGCCGGCTGATGGCGGCTATGAACACAGCGGTGGCAGCAATGCACACCGCCATGGGAGCTCTGC
Organism: Oophaga sylvatica; assembly: GCA_033576555.1. Lineage (NCBI taxonomy): Eukaryota > Metazoa > Chordata > Amphibia > Anura > Dendrobatidae > Oophaga > Oophaga sylvatica. The sequence goes on from JARQOD010005065.1 coordinate 14,244, forward strand.
ATGACCACGGGGTGATGCTGGAGAGGGTAGTGGCTGGACTCCAGGGCCCTCCGTAATTTTTTGTTTTTTAATTATTATTTGTATAATTTTTTTTTTTTGGTGTGTGGCTGGCCTCCAAACAGGGGTGCAGTCTGTCATAAAAATTTTTTTATTTGTATTATCCTATTGGTTTTTTTTTCTTTTTATTTTATACGAGAATATATATGAAGAAAATATATATCAAAAAAATATATATGACACACAAATATATGATATATTTTAAGTTTATATACGCAGCTTTGGTGTATTATTTTTTTATAAGGTTTTAGCGCTAGTGTGACCAGGGGCCTTTAAAAGAAATGTTAATTTTTGAAATTTTTTTCATTTCATTTTTTTACCTATGCTGGAACTACTATGACTGCTGGTACTCCCATGACCCCAAGTGTGTGACAAGTAGAAACAAGTAGATGGAATAAAAATACAAAATTTTAATAGTTGACAACAAAATTGTTGACATCACATAAGAATAAAAGACCACAATTCATTAAATATATTTTTATTAAAAAAATGTAACAATTTAAAAAATATATAGACAACAAAAACCTTTTTAAAAAATTGTAAAAACTACAACTGCTGGTAAGATGGATTGTTGCCATTACCACGTTGCCTCGGCGGTGTATTAAAATAAGGTGGAGCAACAACGATTGAGTTTGGTGGATTCCCAATTGGGTTCGGCACAGGATTGTGCGGCCATGAGTATTCCGGGTACTGCGGTCTGGCCGTGACGACATAACTGTTATCAAGGTTTCCTAATGACGCTTGAGTCAGGACCTCAAACATGAGTCTCTCTGCATGAACCCGCTGTATAGGATCCAGTGTTGGGAGCTTCTCATTAGCGTAGTATGCAAACCCTGTTATTTTTGGTTGTTCTTTTTCCGCCATTAGCACTTTTTTGGCTATTTCAACCAATTCTGGAGTAGCCGAGGTGGGAGCCTTCCTTTTTCTGCCAGAAAATGTAAGCCTGCTATGCACAGATGAGGATGGTGGCTCAACTACTTCGTCCTCTTGGACCAACGCCATGCTGTCTTCTTCAGTCTGAGGTGTGGAGACAGCCTCTTCTGTGTCCTGCATGAACAAAAAACGAATGTTAAATCACAAAGAAAAGAAATTTATCTTCACACTATAACACCCAAATACAGCAAAAAGACGGATTTTGGTAAGAACTTACCTGTAAAATCCTTTTCAGCGAAGGAAGGAAGGGAGACACACTAGTCATTACTAGTGGGTAGGCGGAGCCCACATAGGATAGAAACACCTCAGATTAAAAAGAGTGTTGACCGGCCCCTCCAGCTTGGGCTCCTCCTACTCCAGCTCTCCAGTCGTACACAAGCTAAGGAAGAGCAAATATCACCAGCGGAGCAACATAACCCCTTCTGAAGGACTTCAGAGAAAAAACAAGAATACAGGTTATGCATGTAACAGGAAAAAACCACACAGTCCCAGGTACTACTCACTGAACCTGACTACTGCGATGAGCTGGCAATGCTGGAACAGAGCCTTAGCGCGCCGACCTCAGCCCAGATAATCGCTATCAGAGAAGGGTCACGCCGCATCTGAAAACACAACAACACACTTCTGCCATGGGAGGGAGCTGTGTCTCCCTTCCTTCCTTCGCTGAAAAGGATTTTACAGGTAAGTTCTTACCAAAATCCGTCTTTCAGCAGCAGATTGGAAGGAAGGGAGACACACTAGTCATTACTAGTGGGACGTCCCAAAGCAGTCCAGAAATTAAGGTGGGAAAAAAAAAACAAAAAGGCAGATCCCAACAACCTAGGTAAATGCGCAACTAGCGCTAAACACAAGTTAACGAAAACTTTAAACTACAGCCGCCTGCAGGACCCTTCGTCCTAAGGCCGCATCAGCGGAAGCACTAACGTCCACCTTATAAAATTTTGTAAACGTGTGGACGGAGCGCCAGGTCGCCGCCCGGCAGAGCTGAGCTGCCGAGGCCCCTTGATGAAAGGCCCACGATGAACCCACAGCCCTCGTGGAGTGAGCTCGGATCTTAACCGGGCAAGGTTCGCCCTTAAGTCGGTAAGCCTCTAGAATGGCCGACCGAATCCAACGAGCTATAGAGTCCTTGGAAGCTCGTTGACCACGCCGACGACCTGCTGGAATCACAAACAGAGAGTTCGACTTTCGAAAACTTTGAGTAATAGACAAATAGAACTTCAAAGCCCGCACCAAATCCAATGTGTGCAAGGCCCGTTCCTTCGCATTCCTCGGCACCAGACAGAGCGAGGGCAACACAATATCCTGGTTAACATGAAATTGTGACACCACCTTAGGTAGAAAGTCGCCCCGTGTGCGAAGCACTACGCGATCCGGGTGAAACTCCAGGAAAGGAGGCGAGCAAGAAAGACCCGCCAACTCAGAAACCCTTCTCAAAGAGGTGACCGCCACTAAGAAGGCAACCTTCCAAGAAAGCAAAGAAAGGTTAACAGAGTCCATAGGCTCAAAAGGCCCATGTTGAAGAGCCTCCAAAACAAGATTGAGCCGCCAAGGAGACACAGGCGCCTTCTGCGGCGGAAACTGACAGGTTACTCCGCGAAAAAAGGAACGTACGTCCCTACGCGAGGCGATAGCCTTCCGAAACAGCAAGGACAGAGCAGAAACCTGACCCTTCAGAGTGCTAACTGCCAAACCCTTGTCCAGCCCGTACTGCAGAAAGGCCAACAAATTGGGAATGGAAAAAATCCTCGGGTTCCTTGACGAACCCGAACACCACGAAAAGAAGGCTTCCCAAGTCTTGTGATAAATCCTAGTAGTAGCCGGACCTCTGGCAGCTCGCAAAGTGGCAATGACTTCGGTTGAAAAACCTTGACCGGTCAATATTTCGGTCTCAAGAGCCACGCCCTCAAACGCAGAGACTTCAGGTCCAGATGACGAACGGGCCCTTGGGTTAACAGGTCCGGGCGAAGAGGAAGTGGAAATGGAGGTGCTGCCAGAAGCGACACCAGTGTCGAGAACCACGTCCTCCTTGGCCAATCTGGGGCTATCAACATAGCCGGGATTCTCTCCAGTCTGATCCGACGCAACACCAGAGGAAGTAAGGATATCGGCGGGAACACATAGATTAGCTCGAATTGGCCCCACGGAGCCACCAGAGCATCGACCGCCACAGCCTTCGGGTCCTTGTACCTGGACATGAACGTCGGTAACTTGGCATTGAACCTGGATGCCATCAAATCCACTTGGGGAGTTCCCCAACGGGAGCACAGCAGTGCAAAAATTTCCGGATGAAGACTCCATTCTCCGGGATCCATCGTCTCGCGACTGAGGAAGTCCGCCGTGATATTCTGAACTCCTGGAATGTGAATCGCAGAGATGGCTGGTACTCTGGCCTCGGCCCATACCAGGATCCGAGACACCTCCACCATGAGCCTGGAACTCCTTGTCCCGCCTTGATGGTTGATATACGCGACCGCTGTCACGTTGTCTGTCTGCACTCGGACTGGTAGACCGCTTAAAGGGACCGTCCAGTGTTGGAGGCAAAGGAAAATTGCCCTCAATTCCAGGATGTTGATCGGTAGGACAGACTCTTCCGACGACCATATTCCCTGAATCCAGAGATCGTTCCAGACACCCCCCCAGCCCGTCAGGCTGGCATCGGTGGTTATGACCGACCACCTCGGAGGGAGGAAGGACTTCCCCAGGATAACGCTTCCGGACGTAACCACCATCCTAGAGACTCTCGCACCCTGTGGGAGATGATGACACTGCAATCCAGCGAAGCCTGCGATCGATCCCAACGGCTCAGAATGAGCCTTTGGAGGGCCCTGGAATGAAACTGGGCAAACGGAGGTGCCTCCATGGACGCCACCATCAAACCCAGAAGGCGCATACACCTTCGAAGGGACATCGCTGTCGAAGACTTCATAACCTGCACATGTCGAAGGAGACATGCTTGCTTGTCTGGAGGCAGGGACACCACTGCTCGTACCGTGTCGAAATGCATCCCCAAAAACAGGATTGACTGCGACGGTTCCAGAGACGACTTCTCCCAATTGACCAGCCACCCGAAGTCCTCCAGGAGCTGAAGGGATAGATTGCGAGCCGTCACCGCCTCCTCCTTTGAGGACGCCACAATCAAAAGGTCGTCCAGGTAGGGAAGGATCGTAACCCGTCTTCGAAGAATTGCCATGAGAGGCGCCAGAATTTTTGTAAAAATTCTGGGCGCTGAGGCCAAACCGAATGGCAGAGCCACAAACTGGTAATGTTCCTGACCTATGGCAAAACAGAGGAAGCGTTGGTGGGCCCTTCCGACGGGAACATGCAAATAAGCGTCGCGAATGTCGATTGACACCAAAAAGTCGTTCTGCGACAGGGCTGCCACAACGGAGCGAAGCGACTCCATGCGGAATTTCCGGGTGTGGACATGCCGATTCAATCTTTTGAGATCCAGAATGGGGCGAAATTTGTCCTCCTTTTTGGGGACCACAAAGAGGTTGGAATAAAACCCTCTTCCCCGGTCCTCTGGCGGAACCGGTACCACCACACCCTTCTGCAGAATGGAATCGACCTCTCTCAGTAGAGCGGCAAATAGCTCGGGCTCTGGCGGAATGCGAGATTGGCAAAAACTGTCCGGGGGTCGAGAAGAAAATTCTATGAAGTAGCCTGCCGACACAACCCGCGTCACCCAGACGTCCGGAACGCGGGAAACCGAAGTCGATTCGAATTGGAGCAGGCGACCCCCCACTCGAGAGCCCTCGAGTGAGACCCTGGCGTCAGTCCGCCTTAGCGGGCTTTTTGTCAGCTTCCCGCTTGTCTTGACGGAAACTTTGTTTCCAGGGAGTGCGGGATTTCTGAGAGGTCTTTTTTCCTGAAAAAGAGGGACGACCCGATCCCCAAGAGGGCTGACCGAACCGTCCCCTGGACCGAAAGGACCGCCAACCACTACCGGCACTAGGTCAGCCAGACGCAGAAGCCACAGCTCTTCGCTGCGGTAAAGCCGCTTCTTTTGCCTTTGCCTTGGCAATCAGCTCCGTGAGGTCAGATCCAAATAACTGACCACCCTTGTAAGCTAAAGATAGCAAACCTTGCTTGGAAACCGCGTCCCCGGTCCACTGTCTAAGCCACAGTGCTCTTCTGACTGTGACCGCCGAGGATTGCGTCCTGGAAAGTAGTGACGCAGTATCCAGACCTGCATCATAGCCATATCGGGCTGCATTCTCCAACAATTTGAGAAGCCCATCTACCTCGGATAACGGAGATCTATTTTGCCACGCCGTCCGTAGACGGTCCAACCAGCTCAAGGAAGCTTTACAAGCACACATGGATCCTAGCACTGCTCTGAATCCATGACCCGCGGCCTCGTAGATGGATTTCGCCGTCATTTCCGTTTTTCTGTCCAGCGGATCCTGCAGACTCACCTTCCCTTTAACGGGAAGTAATGAGGATTTGCTAAGCTGGGATAAAGGAACATCCACTTCAGGAGAAGGAATCCAATTATCAATCAAATCCGTCGAGCACGGATACAGTGCTTCAAAAAACCGTGTCTCCTGAAAACGTTTATCTGGACACAGGCGCTCCTTCTCCACTGCCCCATTAAGTTCATCCAGAGATGGTAATGCCGATCGCGACCTATGCGACTCCTGAAACATCCGGGCCGACTTACCAGGACGTCTTGTTACCTCCTCCGGTAACTGTAACGCCTCCCTCATGGCTCCAATAAAAGCCTCTGTACGGCCCAAAAGAGAGGCAGAATGTCCCTGCTGATCCTCCTTATCCGAATCGGACAACTCCCCATCTGAGCTTGAAGGGGAACCCTCCATATCAGAGATCTGAGTCGCTACGCGGGAAGGATGGCACCAGCCTGTGTCGCTTCCTGCCATGAGAGGATCTAGCTGACACCCAATAACCTAGAAGGTCAGACAGGCCATCAATAGAACGAGCGAGGGCATCCATTGTGGCATCACTGCAACCTCCGACCGCTGCGCTTGACGCCGTCGAGGTCTGTGTGTCAGAAGCGCGAGACTGATCCTGTAGCGGATCTGGGAACGGTCCGCACCTCCTGGATCCTGATCTGACATGCCCTCACGCAGTATATGGCAGGTCAAACCTGTCAGTAACTAGAAAAAGTGTGGTTTCTTAAGGGGATGACACAAAAAACACTGAAGGGTTAAAGCTCTTAAAGGGGAGAGCTACCCCAGCTGTCCCTCAATTTAAAATATCAGCAGAATATGTCAGCAGCAATAATTAACCCTTTATGTTCTGATTCATACTGGAATAGAACTTACGGCGGGTAGTTGCTGGATTCTTGACCGCTGAAAGGGTTAACCGCCTAATAGGGGTTAATGTCGCAGGCTCCCCACAACCTCTTTTAAATGAAAAGGGTGTGCGAGCCCCAGACAAAAAAAGGTCTCTATATGAGACCGCAGCTGCAGGATAGCGCAATCTGCCACTTGTTATACAGAGATGTCTGCGCTGTGGGGGTGAGGGAGTTAAGCTTCTGCCCTGACAGGAAGAAGCGACTCACCCAGCTGGCCGCGGTGCTGTTCCTTCGGTTAGTTCGGGAGGAGCGGAGAATGAGGAGCCCGGGAAGCCTCAATAATGGCCATTGCGCTGTGAGGGGAGAAGCCGGAAGAGAAGGTACAGGCAAAATCGCGCGCTCAGAGCGCTTCCTGTACGAGAAGACCGGGAAAGTGCGAAGCCACGCCCCCCGCCGGCTTCAAAAATGCGCGCGAACTCCTCTGCTCTCCCATGTCCTGCAGGCATCTGCCCAGCTGAGCGCCACAGGGACCCCCAGGGATTTGTGGCGCTGTGCCCATCGCTTCCCCCTAGGGCGGGGAACGCAGTGACCCCAGAAGCGCGGTTTGCATCCCCGCCAGGGAAGCAACCCTCATCCCCCAGGGCCGGCAGGGTTCTGCAGGGACCACTTTAAAGGGTAATACAGATCCGCCAAGGGAGGGGTGGGGGTCCAGCAGCGCTGAGACCCCTGAGACCTTTCAAGTCTCTTTCCGATAAAAAATAAAAAATCTTCTGAGGAGCTGCTTCAGCAGCGACTATCCTCTGAGACCTCAAATTTTAGACTGGAGAGCTGGAGTAGGAGGAGCCCAAGCTGGAGGGGCCGGTCAACACTCTTTTTAATCTGAGGTGTTTCTATCCTATGTGGGCTCCGCCTACCCACTTGTAATGACTAGTGTGTCTCCCTTCCTTCCAATCTGCTGCTGAAATGTGAAAACAACACTTGTAAATGGATAGGCCTCAACCATTGAGATAGATAAATTATCAGTACATGAAGGGATTAATTCAGCCATTTTATCTACATTCCACAATTATATTTTTAATTTCAAGTCCACTTTGGCATGTACATTAAAATGTGTTTTAATACAAAGGTACTTACATGTATGACAGGGGAGTCTGGCTGGATCACTGGGTCTGGTGCTAACATGGAAGTCACTTGTCTGGGTACTTCTTGGTCCCTTGTAAAAGAAAACAGCTCAAAGTACCACAATTTGGGGACATAAACATCTTCGGCCCCGGTTCCAGACTTGGTAGAATTTGGACTTTATTTAATTCTTTTTTGTAAACAGTGCGGAGGGCCTGAATACGTTTTTTGACCAATGACTCATCTGCTGGTTCATCGGGGTTACGGTTTTTGCACAGCTCCACCAGTTTTTGGTACGCCTCCTTCTTAAGCCTGTTGCAGTAATCCGCCGACTTTATTTTCCACAGGCAAGGCATCGAGTGGTACATCTCGATGAATTCCCGCAAATTCATGCTTATCGGCCATCTGTAATAAAAAAAGGATTATGTGAGAACGGCATAATGGTTAAATAAAATGCTTACATAGCCTACAACATAGAACACAGCAGGGAACATAAAATGGTGGTAGTGGGCGCAGCTGGAGAAAACAATGGCAGACCAAAAAAAATCATAGATGGACAACTACGGTAAAAACAGCAGGGATCATAAAATGGGTGGTGGTGGGCGCGGCAGGAGAAAACAATGGCAGACCAAACTAAAAATCATAGATGGACAACTACGGTAAAAACAGCAGGGATCATAAAATGGTGGTGGTGGGCGCGGCAGGAGAAAACAATGGCAAACAAAAAACAATGGTAGAAAAAAAATTTGATGGATGACAACGGTTAACAACAGCTGGGATCTTAAAATGGATCTGTAAAATTAAATTAAAAAAAGTTAAAATTAAATGTGTCAAAAAAAATACCTACCTTACAAGACTTGCTTGTGATCCTGAATAAAAAAAAAATCCACGGGAAACGCAATAGCGCCACAAACTGAATCGCAGAAACTTATATAAATAACGGCACAGACTTAATCGCAGAAAATGCACAAGAGGCACAGACTGGATCGCAGAAAATGCACTAGAGAACGGCACAGACTGGATCGTAGCAAACGCAATAGTGGCAGACTGGATCGCAGTAGCTGCAAAGAAGGCTAGCAGGACGCACTGGAACGATGCTGGAGATTTGAATGAACCGCTTCTGCTCGAGAGCAATGGAAAGGAGCGCTGATACGTTGTCTTTTATGACGCGGTCATCCAATCACAAAGCGAGAGAGCTGTGACAAACAGTCATGACATATATAGTGACCACCAATCTGTGCTGATGGGCGTGGAAATAGGTTGCACTCAATCACGCCTATCGAGGTCATGATCTTTAACAATACATGCTGTGTGGCACGTCCCAACAACAGCCGAAGTCGTTATACAGATCGCTGATGCGTCGTTGATGAGATCGTCCTGTTTGGAAGCTACTAGCGACCTTAAAGCGATCACACCAACGATCTCGTTAGCTTGCGTCGTGATCGCTTAAGGGTATGCCACACTAAACAATATCGCTAACGGGATCGCTAAAAAACGTCACTATTTAGCGATCCCGTTAGCGATATTGTTCAGTGCGGCAGCTTCCAGCGACGAGCTTCCTGCTGTGATCTCGCTCGTCGCTGGAATCGTTCCGGACCCTATTTCATCGCTGGCGCTCCCGCTGGGTAAGTATTTAATCGCTGTGTGGCACCTTTTCTTACCGATTTAGCGGTACTTTTGTACCGCTAAAGTCGTTAAGAAGATCGCTAACGGCGATAGCGTCGTTAACTATATCGCTAAATGTGGCCGCATTTAGCGATATAGAAACAATCCCGCTAGCGATCGCATTAGTATGCGTCGTTATTGTGATCGCTAGCGGGATTGTTTAGTGTGGCAGTACCTTTAGTGTGGCAGTACCTTAAGAATGGAGACGAGATCAAGTAGCATTACTTGATTATTTAATTTATTTGCATTGTTTTTCCTGCTGTTTTCGAAGTCACCAAACTATCTGGCCTAGACAATGCATAATTAGCATATCAGTAAACATCACTAGTCAAGGATAAGAGCACAATATGTTAATTGATATTACAGACTTACACAAGCAAAAGTGTTTTCTTGACCAACCCATAAATTCAAAAGTCAACATACAGATAACAGTCTATTCTTCTTGGTTTGCTAAAAATAGTGTTTTGGTTAATTAAGATACAATGATGTGTCTCCACAATATATATGCAAAATGCAAGAAGGAACAGCGTATACCGAAGGACACAATCAAGTAGCGGGAATTGTATACAGGAACATCTGCACAGCAGTCCCCTAAGTCCAGGTGGGAGACCCAGAAAAAGTGGTGGAGAATGAAAGGGCCAAAATCCTGTGGGACTTCAAGATCCAGACGGATAAGCAGGTGTTGACTAATCAACCAGACATTGTGATAACAGACAAGGATTAGAAGCAGCAATGATAATAGATGTGGCATTGTCAAGTGACAGCAACATCAGAAAGAAGGAATATGAGAAGCTGAAGAAATACCAGGACCTCAAAGGAGAAGTGGAGATGTGGAAGGTGAAGGCCACAGTGATTCCAGTGGTGATAGGAGCACTTGGCTACAAAAGATCCAGGAGCAACATCTGAGCTCTCTGTCCAGAAAAGCGCAATGCTGGGAACAGCCAAGATCCTGTGCAGAACCCTCAAACTCCCAGGCCTCTGGTAGAGGACCCGAGAATGAGAAAAGACAAAAAAGAGAAGAAAGTTTTTTGTTTTATATCTGTAGATTTGTAGCTATTAAAGGAGAGGGGCCCAGACACATTTCTTTCACAGGGCCACCAAGCTGTCAGTGTCCTGCCCTGGCCTTGTGACTACTAAGATGTGATTTACGTGCAAAACATTTCCCACATTCAGAACATGAAAATGGCTTCTCTCCTGTATGAATTTTTCATGCTATTAAGGGAGGCAACATTCATTTAACAGAAGTTCTCTTATGATTTCATACGTAGGATTTACATGCAAAACATTTCCCACATTCTGAACATGAAAATGGCTTCTCTCCTGTATGAATTTTCTCATGACTATTAAGAGATGATTTCTGTGCAAAACATTTCCCACATTCTGAACATGAAAATGGCTTCTCCCTTATGAATTTTCTCATGACTATTAAGAGATGATTTCTGTGCAAACATTTCCCACATTCGAACAGAAATGGCTTCTTCCTGTATGAATTTTCTCATGATTATTAAGATGTGATTTACATGCAAAACATTTCCCACATTCTGAACATGAATATGGCTTCTTCTCCTGTATGAATTTTCTCATGACTATTAAGATGTGATTTGTTAATAAAACATTTCCCACATTCTGAACATGAAAATGGCTTCTCTCCTGTATGAATTCTCTCATGATTATTGAGAGATGATTTATGAGCAAAACATTTCCCACATTCTGAACATGAAAATGGCTTCTCTCCTGTATGAATTTTCTCATGACTATTAAGATGTGATTTATGAGCAAAACATTTCCCACATTCTGAACATGAAAATGGCTTCTCTCCTGTATGAATTTTCTCATGACGATTAAGCAGTGATTTATATGCAAAACATTTCCCACATTCTGAACATGAATATGGCTTCTTCCTTGTAGGAGGGCTTTTATCTTCAGCATTTCTTCTGTGACTTTTATTTTGTTTAACAATCTGTGATGAAGTAGGAGATCTATCTTTATTAAAATCATCAGATGATGATCTTGGCTGTCAACGGCTGGGGGTATATCTGAGATGTCGGCATGCTGTGTACACGTATCATGTGTGATACTACAATCATCTGCTTTAAATTCTAAAGATATCAGATGTCGCTCGGAGCTCCCGCTACAGTCATCTGCCAAGAATAAAATGCATGTTATTATTTTTGAAAGATATAACCTTAAATAATAAATATATCTAAATATAACAAATATTGAAGAAAAAATCCTATATAAATTGCAAAGTAAGCAGCAAAACTATTATTGACTAAAGTGTCATTTACTTGGGGGTGAAGACAGAATAAACAATCAATTCTACTAATGTTCATTATTGTCCAGTGTGGAATCCTGCTACTCATTGTACTACTGCTGAGTGAAACAGTTGTCGTGTGTCAGTAGATCTGTTCCAATGTGCCAGAATTACTGTGGGCGCTGTGAGTCAGGAGATGTATAATGCAGTGTATGTGCGTACACTGCGGACTAATTAATGTGCATTGTGCGGTGCACGCTGCTGCCATCTACTGGTGCATATGAGCATTATATATTCAGTCTCCCCCAAGAAGCTGCCATTGAAACAGTGGGAGAAGCCTCCACGCTCAGTGCTGACATTTCCTGTAAGGTGGTACAAACTAGTTCTGACCTGTCTAGTCCAGGGAGCCGTGAGAAGCACTACCACTCCCAGAATCTATTCCAGTCCATGCTGTGGGGACATCTTTCTCCATATAGTCGCCTCCACAACGGAGTGAAGCTTCATACAGTAGGGAGGGATAAATCTGAACCAGTGCTCTCCTCCCTGTATTGTGGTTATATTCTGATGAAGAAGTCAGTGGACTTTGAAATGTAAATAATAAAAAATCATATAATTTATTGAGTCTCCTGGATCATTACTGTGAATTTTCACCAACAGCCCAGAGGAACCACTTTATATTTCCCTTATCATTTCTAATGACGTATCCTTAGTAAACGTCATCAACATCAGATCTCTGGGGATTCAACACTCAGCACCACCACCCGGTCTGCTGCTCCCAGCTCTGACAGCAGCCAGATGTAAACAGCATACAGAGCGGAACAGCACAGCTCTGGAACTTTCTATTCATAATTCTAAAAGGTTTGTTTTGTTCCACCATGCATCACTAAATGATTACCATCCCCACAGTGAGGCATGGTGGAGGAAGCATGTGCTTTGGAGCTTCTCTTCTACAGCTTGGGTTTTAGTCAAGGTGGACTGGATTATGACAGTAAAAAACGAGAGGGTTCCAGCATCCGCTTGTTAGTGTGGAATTAAAACATGACTTTTAATTGGAAATATTAAAAATTAAAGAAAAAACATATCAAAAATTGAAGGGAGAAGGGGAGGTAGATATAGGAAGAGGGGGGGAGGATAAAAGGACACGGGTTATGCGTTTCAAACTATAACAGGCTTAGTCCTGACAATAAAAGTGTCCAAATGAGATGAGATGCATATATAGCAAACAGGAAAAGGAAAGGACAAATGGAACATGTGGTGCAATTAGACCTACGGTTGTGTTCAAAACTGTGTTTCAATCAGCCTGTATATAGGGCGGTACTCAGAGAAAAAACTCCATTGAACAGAGAAAAGGGGGTGGGGATGTGGGGTGCACAATGCATGTAGGATACTATATCTAAACAGTAGATGCCGTGGAAAAACGTCTGTGAAGTGCATAATGTTCAGAAATTAATTAGAAACAATATGGTCCCAATGGAAAAATGTAGAAAATATCTCAAGAAACCCTATTTACAGCAAAACCCATATATCATAAAGTAAAATAAAATCACAATGTTTGGGTATTGTCTGAACAGGGCTTTAATTTGTGTCCAAATGACGGGGCTGTCCAGGGATTACGCAGGAAATCAAAAGAAGAATATAATGCTGTCTGCAGAACCTGCAGGGCAAGAATCAGATTAGCTAAAGCTGACAATGAATTAAGGCTTGCAAGAGATGTCAAAAGCAATAAAAAAGGATTTTGGGAATATGTCAAAAGTAAAAGAAAAGTCAAAGATGCTATAGGATTTTTACAGGATGAAAATGATGAAATGGTAAGAAAGGATGTTGAGAAGGCCGAACTTTTAAATTCCAGTTTTGCATCCGTTTTCTCTCAGAAAGGAAATGTAACATCAACTGATCTTCACTGTCCTATTGTCATGGGTGTATCGCCACGAAGATCGTCGCGATTGCACATTCTGACTTCTCGCAGCTGAGTTGCTGTTTCTTTGTGTTTGGTAGTGAGTGAGTTAATTTTACCTAGCTCTTGGCTAAGACTAGGTCCAGCCTCGCCCGGCTGCTTTTGATTATGCACTAATTAGCTTCCTTTATATACCTGCCAGTCTGCTTGTTAGATGCCGGTGAAAGCTTACATGCAGACCAGTAGTTTGGATCAGGTCATGAGAAGACTTAAGTTAAGAGCTCCTTTGTGGTTTCTCCTCTCCTCGATTATAGTTTATCTCCTAGACCTTTTGTGTTCCCTCTGTGTTTAAGTGTTGTATGCAAGACAGTGTTTACTTTGTCCCCTGTCTGTCTCGTTTGTCTGTACTGTTTGTTAAGCAGTAACCTGCCTATTCCCTGTGTGGTAATCAGGGTCCTTCTGAGGACTAGATTACAGTTGTCAGGGACTTATAGGAGACAGGGTTACGTTGGCGGCCTGGACCTCTGTACCATTAACAGTACCTCCAGGTTGAGGGACGAGTCAGGTCCCCAGTTTAGGGTCAGCATAGACCCCGGTCCACCTGCAGCCTGAGTACAGTATTATACGTCTTCAGGATTCACCCACAGTACAACGGATATTATGTCAGGTAATACTATACTTTATATACATGTTGAGATTTCCTATTTATATGTTATATTGCATGTTGTCCCTCTTAGTATTGATTACTGACATCATATGTGTATCTGTGATACAGCGTGACACCTATTAAGAGAATAGAAGAATTCAGGATATCTATAAACAGAGAGATAGTGAGGAAACACTTAGCCAACATAAATTAATTCAAGTCTCCAGGTCAAGATGAATTACACCCAGAGTACTGAAGGAGATAGCAGAAGAAATTCTTGAACCACTCTCCATAATCTTTGAAAATTCTTGGAGAACAGGAGAAGTCCCAGAAGACTGGAGAAGAGCAAATGTTGTTCCTATCTTCAAAAAGGGGAAGAAGGTGGACCGAGGGAACTACAGGCCGGTGAGTCTGACTTCTATACCAGGAAAAATCTTTGAACAAATTATTAAACAACATGTTTGTAAGTACCTGGACAAGAATGAAGTGATTAACCAGAGTCAGCATGGGTTTGTAACTAATAAGTCATGTCAGACTAATTTAATTTCCTTCTATGACAGAATCACTGACTGGGTGGATCAGGGAAATGCTGTAGATATAGTATATCTTGACTTCAGCAAAGCATTTGACAAAGTTTTTCACACAATCCTTATTGAAAAAATGACTAAGTATGGAATGGACAAGGCAACTGTTAGGTGGATTCATAACTGGCTTAGTGATCGGACCCAAAGAGTGGTCGTAAATGGATGCACATCCAGTTGGAAGAAAGTCTCAAGTGGGGTACCACAGGGCTCTGTCTTGGGCCCTGTATTGTTTAACATGTTTATCAATGATTTAGATGAAGGAATTGAGGGTAAACTGATTAAATTTGCTGATGACACAAAGCTAGGAGGGATAGCTAATACTAGAGAAGAGAGAGAGAGAGGATTCAAAAAGATATAAATAAACTGGAGCAGTGGGCAGCAACTAACAGAATGGTTTTTAACAGGCAAAAAAGCAAAGTACTACATCTGGGCAATAAAAATGAAAAAAGCATATACAGAATGGGAGGAATAGGGCTAAGCAACAGCACATGTGAAAAAGACTTGGGTATACTAATAGATCACAGACTGAACATGAGTCAACAGTGTGATGCAGCAGCAAAAAAGGCAAATACAATTCTGGGATGTATTAACAGAAGCATACAGTCTAGATCACGTGAAGTCATTATTGCCCTCTACTCCTCTTTGGTCAGACCTCATCAGAAATACTGTGTCCAGTTTTGGGCACATTTTAAAAAAGACATCAACAAACTGGAGCAAGTTCAGAGAAGAGCACCAGAATGGTGACCGGTCTGCAAACCATGTCCTATGAGGAACGGTTGCAGGATTTGGGAATGTTTAGCTTGCAAAAAGAAGACAGAGAGGAGACTTAATAGCTGTCTACAAATATCTCAAGGGCTGTCACATTGTAGAAGGATCATCTTTATTCTCATTTGCACAAGGAAAGACTAGAAGCAATGGGATGAAACTGAATGGGAGGAGACACAGATTAGATATTAGAAAAAACTTTTTGACAGTTAGGGTGATCAATGAGTGGAAAAGGCTGCCACGAGAGGTGGTGAGTTCTCCTTCAATGGAGGCTGGACACACACAAAGCTATATCACAAAAAATAATAATATATATTGTTTTAATAAAAAATTCTTTAAAGGAGATGATTACATAAAAAATAAATAAATATTAATAAAGGATATAGCCAAGAAAATGGGATGGCAAACCATCCGGGTAATTACAAAAACAACACTGAGAAATGTTGAGATGGACAAATGGAGGGCTGCAAGTGTATGAAAAAAATATATATAATATTTTAATTGATGTAAAAAAATATAATATTAAAATATATATATGCGTATATTCAAAATTAAATTTAACTAAAAATATGATAAAAAATAAAAATGAATAATAAAGTAATACTCAAAAAATAAATAAAAAGAATTTTATTGACATATAATATAATACAGATACAACAATAGTACATATAAAAGAGAATATATTTTATAATACAATTGGAACACTCCACTAGAAAAATAATTAACCAGGGTAGAAATAGATATAACCAGGAGATTTGTTCAAAAGGCACTAATAAAGAGTGAATAGAATACAAATGTGAAAAACACAAATGAAATAGCACAACCACTAATGAAAATAGTGCATAAAAGGCTGTGAATTGTATAACAAAGAAAATATGTGTAATAATAATAGTGCCAATATGTGCAAAGTATAACAAAAGTGAAAGAAAGTGCAGAAAAACAAATCCAAGCACATAACAAATGTGGGCTGATAAAATTGAGGCAAAATCACATAAGAAACATGGTGTGTCAGGGGTAAGTGCCCAAAAACAATAGTGAAAAAGCCAAATCACTATTTATAAAAAGTGCCTATAATACCTGGAGACCGAGGACCAGAGGAGTGCCACAAAAAGCGTGCCCCTACGCACGTTTCGGATATTATATCCTTCTTCAGGGGGATGTTCTCCTTCAATGGAGGCTGAACAGACATCTGTCTGGGATGATTTAGTGACTCCTGCATTGAGCAGGGGTTGGACCAGATGACCCAGGAGGTCCCTTCCAAATCTACGATTCTATGAAATGAAAGACATAAGATGCAGGGAAGTCCAGTAACCATCTCCTAACGATTAACACCAACCAAAGAGACAAATCTCATTAGGTGAGAAGCTAGCGGTAGCATTATATGTATATTAATGATTATGGCACTATTATTGGCATTGTTCATAAGCCATATTAGAATTGATGGAAACAGTAGTGCCACAATGTATGACTGTCACCAGATTGTAGCAAGTTTATCTCATGATTGAGAGGGTCTTGCTGTAGATCAGTCACGTAGAATAAATCATTAGATGTAATACGTTTGTAAAAAATAATAAGTAGACGATATATAAGGACGGATGCTTATGAGCAGGGCAAATATTAAAGGGAACAGAAAAAAAAGGAAGAAATAAAAATAATAAAACGAGGTTTTTGTTTATGTGTGGATGGAAATTGATGCTTGTGAATGTAAGTATAGCATATAGCAGACCCGTTTAATACTTTAACCCTTTGGGAAATCTGGTTTCACTTTTAGGATCCAGTGGACTTCACATTTGAGAAGCGCTTCTCTTCAATTACCTCTCTGTGATGGACAGTTGTCCCTTCCTATGCCTGTGAACATCATGGAGGATGTCCCTGACCATGAGCTTTTCGTTTTTAGACAGGTGGATGCTACGTCATGAATACGCTCCGATGATCGGACCTTACGCTTTCTTGTGGAGCAGCCGCGCATTGTGTAGCACATAATCTGCATTCAGCTAAGTAAACCACTTGTGTGACGTTACAGTTGATGAAGGAATCAATACGATATTGCATCCTCTTGTGGTA
The DNA here is from genome assembly GCA_033576555.1 of Oophaga sylvatica. NCBI lineage: Eukaryota > Metazoa > Chordata > Amphibia > Anura > Dendrobatidae > Oophaga > Oophaga sylvatica. Next base: position 31,485 of record JARQOD010005065.1, read on the forward strand.
AGATGAAAACGACGGAGTCTGACCATGAGTTTGCATATTGCACGTTTGGATCTGCCTCATCTAAAGTCACCTATGAAAGAGAACCAGGTTTTGTGAGCGGGAGATGGACAACCGAATAAACCTGGAGATAGCCGATCTCCTAATGATTTTGCCCGACGAGTGAAAAGTCTGCTTCCAGATGGCAGTATGTTAGCCAATTTTTCATCTTGATACAATATTGGTAAATTTTTATTAAAAGTAGATGTAATAGCCTGGCAGCCAGTGCTATGTGTCGCCACAAATGTGATAGCTTCAAATCTTTTATTTTTTGTACATGTATAGGAGGGAATTATGAACAATACCAAATATCAGTTAATTTTACATCAAAACGAAAGTCTGTGCTAAAAAGCTGAAGATGTAGAGGAAATTCACATTTCAGCACAACAACCACCCTAAGCCACCTCCAAATCACCATGAGAATGGCTTCACCAGAACAAGAAGGAAGTTCTGGATTGGCCCAGCCACTTTCCTAGTAGGATTTTTTCCTGCCATTTTAATAGGGGTGTGAAGACTTTTTATATCCACTGTATGGCTGGCTTAAGGATTCCACCTCATCAGATGAGCCCAATACACAGGCATTACACAGAAGGACCTTACACCATTTATTCCACACTGAACAATACAGTCACACTACTGGCCCTACAACTTCACTGACATCTGGTGATGAAAGATCTTTTGTCCAAAAAGACAACATTTCAGACAATTGGAGACAACAAAAAGTGATTTCCAGACTCCCCTGGAGAACAGAAGGGTAATTAAATGCACCCTGCCCAACAGATGTCTAGATTGTCAGCGGAGTCTAAAGGGTATGCCACACTAAGCGAGATCGCTAACGAGATCGCAATTGTGTCACCATTTATGACGCAGTAGGAATCTCGTTAGCGACTTAGCTGTGTGTGACATGTAGCAACGATGTGGCCCCTGCTGAGATGTCGCTGATCGCTTATGAACGTTCTGAGACGTTTTTTGGTCGTTGGTGTCCCGCTGGTGAGCCTGAATCGCTGAGTGTCACACCTTTTATGAACGACTTCACCAGCATCGCAGGTGGGACTAGGTTTTCCCAACGACCGCAGAGGTCGTTATACAGATCGCTGATGAGATGTGTTTGGAATCTAACAGCTAAGTCGCTAACGAGATCGCTACTGCATCATAAATGGTGACGCAATTGAGATCTTGCTTAGTGTGGCATACCCTTAACGTGTACAGAGGTGTGACCTGAATATTGACTGTATTGTCTTCTATACAGTTTAATGAGCTTTGTGTAAAATTGCAGTGGTTTAAAATTTTTTAAAAACCTCTTGGCCTGCTACAGTTCACATTTTTTCTTCCAAAAATTGACTATTGTCATCCATACAGTTTAAATCTGCTTTGTGTTAAGTTACGGTGGTTTGAAATTTTTAAAAAGCACTTGGCCTGGTACAGGTGACCAAATTTTATTTGATTAAAATGTAGTTTCAATTAATCAAGGAAACTTGGTTTCCAGAGACCTAGCAATTACAAAATGCGTGAGGTGTGTGGTGAGGGATGGGAAATGCTGATGATGGTGCATGCAGACAGCGAGGACGTGGGTAAGGAGCACAAGCAACACGCCATCCACGACACATAGCTTCCTGTCCCACTTTGCAGGGAGGCAAGAGACACCACTTATGTAGCCACACAAGTGTGAACAAGTGGTCGGTTGGATAGCAGATAATGCTTCCAGCAGACTTGCCAGGACCACCCAGTCTTCCACATGGTCCAGTCTCACCATCCAAGAGTCTGGATCACTTAATCCTCACCCTGATCTCCCTTCCTCCCACCATGTTGAGTCCCAGGAGACCTGTGATCCCACACTAGGACACTCCGAGGAGCTCTTTACATCATTTCTTGATTATGGCTTCTTACCCTGCATGCTCAAAGAGGGACAGGAGGACATGCTGTTTAGTGATGCACAAAACTTAGAGCGGCCAAGGCCACAAGACCATGATGGTGGGGAACAGCAAATTTTGTCTAAGGAGGTAGATTATGATAAGACACAGTTGCCAATAAGTCAGGTTGTTGTTAAGTCACCAATTCAGGAGGACCAGGGCAGAGCGTGGAGGTGGAAGAAGAGGTGGTGGATGACAGTCACTGACCCAACCTGGGAAGCTGGCATACAGAGCAAGGAAAGCAAAACTGAAGGGGACAGATCGGCAGCACCGAAACAGGCAGGAATAGGCAGTATGGTGACCAGGGGGAGAAGGCGGGAAATTATTCCGCTGACACTCGTGAAATTCTCCTTCAAAGAGTTAGATGATCCTAAGTCTGGTACTTTTTTAAAGAGAGTTCTAAAACTAAAAAAAAAGGTAATTTACAACCTGTGTAATGCCAAAATCAACAAGGGCCTGACCACTAAGAGCCTAACCACCACCAGCATGATCAGGTACATGACATCTAAGCAACTGACTCGGTGGGACGAACAATTGGGTCTACAATTGGTGCCAATGGGTGACACCACTGCCTCTTTCCTGTGCTAGGTAATGGCGATAATCTCCTGTCCAGACACTGTTGCAGATGCCTCCCACCGTGCATCTGTTACTGCACATTCTGAGGCACCATTATCAGGAGTTACCAAATCGTTGTTCAAGCACAGAATTCAGCTGTCCCTACCCCAGGCCTTGAAACGAAAAAGAAAATTCTCAGCCACCCACCTACGGGCCCAAATACTAAGGGTACGTGCACACAAGGGTGCCAAGGAAAAATGAACTTTGTAAATTGGTAAGTCTTACCCCTCAAATTTGTTCCTTTCGACATAAGGATTCACCATGTAAAATATGCTGACATTATATTTAGATTTACCACTTGCTCAAGGCATGCAAATTATTCCATGTTTCTCATTTTTCACAATATTGTACACACAAAAACCACTAACAATTACAAAAATAAAAGAAAAACAAAACTTACAAGTTCAAATCACCCCCCTTTCGCCCCATTGAAAATTAAAGGGTTAATATATATATATATATACACACACACATTTGGTATCGCCGCGTTCAGAAACGCCTGATCTATCAAAATATAAAATCAATTAATCTGATTGGTAAACGACATAACATACCATACATAACGCAGGGTATGCATGGCGATAAATACTAAACAAGCATTTAAAACTGCAACATGATGTGCCATTGAGCAACCAGTAAATGATAGCCAATCTTAAAAAAAGAAAATTATATAATATCTATGACCAAAAAGGAACAAAATTAGGAGGTAAGACCTTCAAGAATTTGATACTTAATCTTTACCATGCATTTCCTTGGCACCCTAGTGCACACGTTGCGGATTCTGCTGCGTTGTACAGTACCATTATAACCTATGTAAAAAAAAAAAAACGCTGTGCACATGCTGCGGATTTTTCCACGTGGATTTGCTGCGGATTTAAATCCGCTTGTCAATTCTCTGTGCGGAATCCGCAGCAGTTTTACGCCTGCTCCATTATAGAAACCCGCAGGTGAAAAACCGCAGGGGAAATCCGCACAAAAACCACAGTAAATCCACAGGTAAAACGCAGGACGTTTTACATGCGGATTTAGCAAAATCCGCGCAGAAAAATCCGCAAGTGAATCCGCAACGTGTGCACATACCCTAAGAGTGCACATTTCCAGGCTGCGTGCCATGTAAATGTAGCATTTTAAGCTTGTAGACACAAAGGATTTCCGCCGACTCAAGGCGGCAGCTGTCCCTTGATACTCGGTCCCCAGCTGCCACTATTTCTCCTGGTGTGGCATCCCCACTTTCTACAGCACGTGTCCAGGAACATCACCCATGCCCTTACTGGGATTGTCCACTTAACGACCGAGACGTGGACACGTGTTATGTCCCCTGGTCCTTGTGTGGCTAAGTCCTGAACCCAAACCCCTGGTCCATGTGTGGCCCAGTGGCCGAACCTGCTTCCCTGGTCCATGTGTTGCTAGTTCCTAACATGTTTCCCTAGTTCATGTGTGGCCAGAGTCTGAACCCGAAAACCCTGATTCTTGTGCGACCAGTGCCTGAACCTGCTCCCTTGGTCCTTGTGCAGCCAGTAACTCAATCTGCTCCCCTGGTATGCGTCTGGTCAGAGCCTTAACCCGAATCCCTGGTCCTTGTGCGACCAGAGCCTGAAACAGCTTCCCATCAACCTACTGAGGCCAGTGCCTGAACACGCACCCCTAGTCCGTGTGTGGCCAGTGCTTAAACCTGATCTCTTGTATGTTTGTGGCCAGTGCCAGAATCTGCTTTCCTGGTCCGTGTGTCGCCAGTGACTGTACCTGATTCCCTGGTCCTTGTGTGTCCAGTGCCTGAACCTGAAATCCTGGTCCGTGTATGGCTAGTGCCTGAAGCTGCTTCCCTAGTCCATGTGTGTCCAGTGCCTGAACCTGCTCCCTGGTCTGTGTATGGCCAGTGCCTGAACCTGCTCCCTGGTCGGTGTATGGCCAGTGCCTGAACCTGCTCCCTGGTCCGTGTATGGCCAGTGCCTGAACCTACTCCCTGTATGGCTAGTGCCTGAAGCTGCTTCCCTAGTCCATATGTGGCCAGTGCCTGAACCTACTCCCTGGTCCGTGTATGGCTAGTGCCTGAAGCTGCTTCCCTAGTCCATGTGTGTCCAGTGCCTGAACCTACTCCCTGGTCCGTGTATGGCCAGTGCATGAACCTGCTCCCTGGTCCGTGTATGGCCAGTGCCTGAACCTGCTCCCTGGTCTGTGTATGGCCAGTGCCTGAACCTGCTCCCTGGTCCGTGTGTGGCTAGTGCCTGAACCTGCTCCCTGTATGGCTAGTGCCTGAAGCTGCTTCCCTAGTCCATGTGTGGCCAGTGCCAGAACCTACTCCCTGGTCCTTGTGTGTCCAGTGCCTGAACCTGCTCCCTGGTCCGTGTATGGCCAGTGCCTGAACCTGTTCCCAGGTCCGTGTGTGGCTAGTGCCTGAACCTGCTCCCTGTATGGCTAGTGCCTGAAGCTGCTTCCCTAGTCCATGTGTGGCCAGTGCCAGAACATACTCCCTGGTCCTTGTGGGTCCAGCGCCTGAACCTGCTTCCTGGTCCGTGTATAGCTAGAGCCTGAACCTGCTCCCCTGGTCCTTGTGGGTCCAGAGGCTGAACCTGCTACGTGTATGGCCAGTGCCTGAAGCTGCTTCCCTAGTCCATGTGTGTCCAGTGTCTGAACCTACTCCCTGGTCTGTGTGCATCCAGGGCCTGAACCTATTCCTGAGATGCGTGAGTCTGGACAGCTGTACCTGTCTCTGAATTCAGTCCTGTCAGTGACTCCATGTCAGTGTCGTTCTTCCTGAGTATCCAGAACCGGTGCAGTCTGAGCAGAGTCAGAGACGGTGTCATTGTCTGTGACCCTTGGGGTGAGGAGCTGCAGTACCGGGGACTGCCCTGGAGTGGTACCCGGCCTCTATCAGCAGCTCAAGCATGCCTCTCTTAGGTAAGCCCGACCCTGCTCCTACTTCACCTCCACATTCCCGCTGTATCTTACACCCATATTATAGCTGCACAGCGGTGTTATCACATATAGCGCTATCACATTATCACCAGATATCACCTGTATTTATCTGAAGAGGAATCTATGGCTGAGAAAAGACAAAGCATAAAACCTCCGTCCCAGAACTGTCCGGAGAATGAGGAGAACGTGACTCTTCTCTGCTTTATTTAGTGGCGACTCCTCACCGGGGCAGTTACCTGTGGGCTCGTCCTCTGTGCACCGCTCATCACAACGCTTTTCTTTCTCCATTATGGCTGTAGTATTATTATTTTCAAATTTTCCACCCGGATATCAGATCTGAAATAAATAATGAAAAAAATCACAGATAGAACAAAAAGTAACACAAGAAAACGACCAAAGGAAAAGTCATGTGGAAAGTTCTAGATGACCAGAGAAGATCAGTAACGAGGAGCCGACAGCTCCCCTTACACGACGGCTTTAGTAAATCCTCATATTCTCCACTGATAAGTGTATGAATATATTGACAGCTGGGTGTTACCAGGAGGGGGTGTCTCTGCACAGTCCAATCAGTTCACAGGGTAAGTGTATTTTTAGTCAGGGGGGCAATATCCATGGTCCCTTACCGGTCTGAGTAAACCAACCCCCAGCTGTCTGTTTTACCTTGGCTAGATGTCAAAAATGGGGGTATCCCACATATTTATTTTTTTAATTATTTAAATAATTAAAAAAAAACTATGTGGGACCCATCTATTCTTGATAACCAGCCATGATAGAGCTGACAGCTGAGGTTTTGCAGCCCACAGCTGTCAGTTTGGCCTGGCTGGTTATTAAATATACAGGAGAACCCATGCCATTTTTTAAATGTATTTTTTCATAGCCCAGGCGCCAGCTGATGAACACTCCCATCAGCCGGTGTCTGCTTTTGCTGCTATCAGCGACAGCAGGCACCAGCTCATGGGAGTAGTAGACCCATCAGACAACGCCTGTCACCAGAGGTAGACTTTTTACCTCTGATCACAGCTGCAGGCTAACGCTGTCTGTGGGAACCGCAGTGCTCTGACCAGTAATAATAATCTTGCCACCAATCAGAGCCTCCGGTGTTTCTTGCACTGTCATGCAGATCACAGCATCACACACACCCGGTGTTCGGGGTGCCGAACTTGAACAGTAACATGGACTTGCTGGAGAAAAACGTGTTTGGGTTCCATGCCTGAACAGTAGGTGCTCAGGACATCTCTAACGGAGTTCAACTTAGTATGCATGAGATGCTTTGATCCCATATTACACTTTTTAGGGAGGGGCGGTGACCAAAAAACAATTTGAATGCAACGATAAAATATATTTTTTAAAATATTCCTTTCTTTATTTTTAACAATGGAAAAGTGGGGTGATTAGAACCTTTTTTACATTTTTGAAATGTTTCATATATTTAATGACTCTGTTTATTTTTCATACTAGCTGTGTCCCCTACATGACATTTGGAAGAAGGGGCTTTTCTCAGATGAGACTAAAGGAGAACTGTTTGGGCTAAATGCAAAGCGCTATGTTTGGCGGAAAACTAACACTGCACATCACCCCTAAAACACCATCCTCACCGTCACACATGGTGGTCACAGCATCATAATAAGGAGGGTTTTCTTCACACAAACCAGAAAAAAAGTACATATGGAAGGGGCCAATATGGATATACCCACTAGCACAAAACAAAAGCCCCTTTACAAGATACATTTCTTTAAACATGAATTAAAAACATATTAGAAAAGGCACTCCAAAGAATGACAAAAAGGGTTTTTCTTTTTTCACTGGAGGCTTTTCTTCAGCAGGAACAAGGAAGCTGTTCAGAGGTGATGGAAAGATGGATGGCGCTAAATACAGAGCAATCCTGTCGAAAAAAATCTGTTAGAGGCTACACAAAGACTTGAGACTGGAGCGAAGGTTCACCTTCCTGCAGGACAATCACTCTAAACATGCTGCCATAGCTACAACTGATGGTTCAGGTCACACGTCAAACTCTGGCCCAATGGCCATATGTGGTCCGCGATGCTGGCACCGGCTCGCTCCGTCCTAGCACCGAGTGTCAACTGTATCGACATCCTGGATGCCAATAAAGTTGAAAGCAATGATGGAAAGGGAGCCCTCAGCCGATCCTCCCCGATATTCTCTTTCTGCATCTGACATCGCAGCGGAAGTGACGACATCTGTTATTATGCACCCGCAGAGCCGAGCAGAGAAGCGTTTCAGAGCCTCTCGCTGCCAAGACCAGAGCAGCTGGGGAAAAGGAGAGGTGAGCATTTATTTATTTTTAATGTTGGGCTCATTATCCTGCATAGAGGACTATGTGGACATTATACTGTATGGAGGACTATGAGGGCCATTATTCTATATGGATGACTATGTGAGACCCATTATTCTGTGTGGAGCACTATGTGGGGCCCCTTATTCAGTATGGAAGACTGCATAGGGCCCATTTCACTACATGGAGGACTATGTGGGGACAAATATTCTGTATGGAGGTCAATGTGGGGTCATTATACTGCATGAAGGATTTTGTGGAGCAATTATACTGTATGGAGGACTATCTGTTACCATAATACTGTATGGAGGGTGTAACCAGTTCAGGGGTATAGCTCTGCGATTGCCGTCTCGGGTAGACAGAGTGGCATAGAAAAAGTTCAAGCACAGACAGCAATACTGGGGTAAACTGGCGGCAACCAGTTTTATTAAAGTCCACAGCAACAAACATAAACCAAATCATAAAACAAAGTCCTAAGCCTGGCAGGCTGCTAGCTAGACAGTTAGTTCCCTCACTACCGTGGTCTAGGCTCTACCAGCCTGGCCAAAACAACACATATTTTATAGTTACCAGAGCTTGGCTTCCAGGAGACTCCAGCAGCGTCTGAAGCCAGATTCAGACTGAGAGCGAAGTCTGTGTAACTCCACCACCTACTTCTGGCTGCTTAATTAGACAGATGAGTGCACTCAGGGTTGGGCTGCAAGCCTGTACTGGATGGGGAGTGGAGTGAACGTCGCACTGCCATCCTACCTTCACTCCTACATTCCTCATGCCACCCAGCTAAGAAACCTGGGCGAGATGTACACCACGTCCAGTACGCACCCCTGCACTGTCTCACATATCCCCCCCCTCTTCTCCAGACCGGAGGGCTGGTCAAAAATCCCAAAGAGACAGTGAACTCTGGACAAGGCATCGGCATTACCTTGTAACTTCCCAGGCCTATGCTCTACCGAGAAATTGAATTCTTGAAGCGAAAGGAACCACCTTGTCACCCTGGCATTCCTTTCCTTGTTCTGCTTCATCCATGCCAGAGGAGCATGGTCTGACTGCAATTTAAATTTCCTGCCCAAGAGGTAATAACGTAGCGAGTCCAGTGCCCATTTGATTGCGAGGCACTCTCGCTCCAGAATGACATAATTTTGTTCAGCCGGTGTCAGTTTTCGACTCAGATACATGACCGGGTGCTCCTCACCCTTCACGACCTGCGACAAAACCGCCCCTAACCCCACATTAGAGGCATCAGTTTGAACAAGAAACTCCTCCCTGAAATTAGGGGTGACCAGAACTGGGCTTTGACATAAGCCATTTTCAAAGACTGAAATGCTTTTTCTGCCTCCGGATTCCAAACTACCATTTTTGACTTCCCACCCTTTGTCAGGTCGGTCAACGGGGCAGCAATGGAGGCAAAATTTTGTACAAATCTGCGATAGTACCCAGTGATGCCCAGAAACACTTTGATCTGTCATTTTGTGAGGGGTGTAGGCCAGTTCGGAATCGCCTCTACCTTATTGTCTTGGGGCTTAATCAGCCCCCTGCCAATGACGTAGCCCAGGCACTTGGCCTCTTCTAGGCCAATTGCACATTTCTCTGGGTTTATGTTCATCCCAGCTCCGCCTATCGAGTCTAAGACGGCTTGTACCTTAGCGAGGTGGCTCTCCCAATCGGAACTGAAAATTACCACATCATCCAGGTAGGCAGCCGCATAGGCTTAGTGCGGGCGCAGGATCAGGTCCATAAGCCTCTGAAAGATAGCCGGGCTCCATGCAAGCCGAATGGCATCACAAGGTACTGAAACAAGCCGTCGGGGGTTGCAAAGGCCGTTTTTTAATTTGCCTCCTCAGACAGGGGTATCTGCCAGTACCCTTTTGTCAGATCGAGGGTTGTAATATAACGGGCGCCCCCTAATCTCTCGATTAGCTCGTCTACCCGGGGCATAAGGTAGGCGTCAAACTTTGACACGTCGTTCAACTTTCTAAAATCATTGCAGAACCTCCAGGTTCCATTAGGTTTTGGGATCAGGACAATCGGGCTACACCACTCACTTTGGGCCTCCTCAATGACCCCTAGGGCTAGCATCCGTTTGATCTCAGTGGAGACTATCTCTCTACGGGCTTCCGGAATCCTGTATGGCTTCAGCTTGACCTTAGTGCCGGGTTCGGTTTCGATATGGTGCTTCACGAGAGAAGTCCGGCCGGGCAAGTCTGAAAACCTCTGCTGATTTTTCTGCAGAAACTCCCGTACTTCCTATTTTTGGTGTACAGTCATGGCCAAAAGTTTTGAGAATGACACAAATATTAATTTTTACAAAGTCTACTGCTTCACTTTTTCTAATGGCAATTTGCATATACTCCAGAATGTTATACAGAGTGATCAGCTTAACAGCAATTACTTGCAAAGTCAATATTTGGCTAGAAAATGAACTTTATCCCCCAAAACACATTTCAACATCATTGCAGCCCTGCCTTAAAAGGACCAGCTAACCTCTTTTCAGTGATTGCTCCATTAACACAGGTGTGGGTGTTGATGAGGACATTGCTGGAGATCAATCTGTCATGTTTAAGTAAGAATGACACCACTGGACACTTTAAAAGGAGGCTGGTGCTTGGCATCATTGTTTCTCTTCTGTTAACCATGGTTATCTCTAAAGAAACACGTGCAGTCATCATTGCAATGCACAAAAATGGCCTAACAGGGAAGAGTATCGCAGCTAGAAAGATTGCACCTCAGTCAACAATCTATCGCATCATCAAGAACTTCAAGGAGAGAGGTTCCATTGTTGCCAAAAAGGCTTCAGGGCGCCCAAGAAAGACCAGCAAGTGCCAGGACCGTCTCTTAAAAGTGTTTCAGCTGCGGGATCGGGCTACCAGCAGTGCAGAGCTTGCTCAGGAATGGCAGCAGGCAGGTGTGAATGCATCTGCACGCACTGTGAGGCGGAGACTCTTGGAGCAAGGCCTGGTCTCAAGGAGGGCAGCAAAGAAGCCACTTCTCTCCAGAAAAAACATCATGGACAGACTGATATTCTGCAAAAGGTACAGGCAGTGGACTGCTGAGGACTGGGGTAAAGTTATTTTCTCTGATGAATCCCCTTTTCGATTGTTTGGGACATCAGGAAAATGCCTCATTCGGAGAAGACAAGGTGAGCGCTACCACCAGTCTTGTCTCATGCCAACTGTTAAGCATCCTGAAACCATTCATGTGTGGGGTTGCTTCTCAGCCAAGGGAATCGGCTCTCTCACAGTCTTGCCTAAAAACACAGCAATGAATAAAGAATGGTACCAGAATGTCCTCCAAGAGCAACTTCTCCCAACCCTCCAAGAGCAGTTTGGCGATCAACAATGCCTTTTCCAGCATGATGGAGCACCTTGCCATAAAGCAAAGGTGATAACTAAATGGCTCAGGGAACAAAACATAGAGATTTTGGGTCCATGGCCTGGAAACTCCCCAGATCTTAATCCCATTGAGAACTTGTGGTCAATCATCAAGAGACGGGTGGACAAACAAAAACCTAAAAATTCTGACAAAATGAAAGCATTGATTGTGCAAGAATGGACTGCTATCAGTCAGGATTTGGTCCAGAAGTTGATTGAGAGCATGCCAGGGAGAATTGCAGAGGTCCTGAAGAAGAAGGGTCAACACTGCAAATATTGACTTGCTGCATTAATTCATTCTAACTGTCAATATAAGCTTTTGTTACTCATATGTTTGCAATTATTATATTTCTGTCTGTGATAAAAACATCTGACAAACACACATAAAAACCAGAGGGCAGCAGAACATGTGAAAATATAATATTTGTGTCATTCTCAAAACTTTTGGCCATGACTGTACTGACAACGTCTCACCCACAATCACAGGAGGTATAGGTGGTTTTAACCCTTTCTCTAATTCACCCGAGGCCAATAATGACTCTCTGTCCCTCCAGGGCTTGATCAGGTTGATATGATAGACCTGGTAGGGCTTCCGCCTCCCTGGCTGGTGTACCTTGTAGGTGACCTCGCTCACTTTCTGTACTATCTCGTAGGGTCCATGCCACTTGGCCAAAAACTTACTTTCCACCGTGGGGATTAAGAACAGGACCCGATCCCCGGGGTTGAATGTCCTAACTTTTGCTGACCGATTATATATTTTGCTTTGAGCTTCTTGGGCTCTCTGCAGGTGATCCTTAACCAATGGCATAACCTTAGCAATTCTATCCTGCATCTGGGCAATATGCTCTATAACACTCTTGTATGGGGTTGCCTCGGTCTTCCATACTTCTTTGGCTATATCTAGCAAGCCCCGCGGGTGCCGACCATATACCAACTCAAAGGGAGAAAACCCAGTAGAGTCTTGGGGCATCTCTCTGACCGAAAACATTAGGTAGGGTAACAGGTAGTCCCAGTCCCGGCCATCTTTCTCCACTGCTTTCTTTAACATATGTTTTAACGTTTTATTAAAACGTTCAACCAGCCCATCCGTCTGTGGGTGATACACGGATGTTCGAATGTGCGAGATTTTAACCCCTTACTGCCATCGGACGTACTATCCCGTCCATGGTACCTGGGCCCGTATGACCATGGACGGGATAGTACGTCTCGTGCGATCGGACGCGCTCCCTGGGGAGTGCAGCCGATCGCGCCCGTGTGTCAGCTGATTATCACAGCTGACACCCGTGACTGTGTGTCAGGAGCGGTCACGGACCAAACATGATCAAACATGATCGCGGTGTACTGGGGGCACAGGGGAGGATCGCGCAGGGTGGGGGCTCCCTGCGCGCCCCCCTGAGACCCTCAGAGCAGCGCGATGTGATCGCGCTGTTCTGAGGGCTTCCTCCCTCCCAGGACCCGGATCCAAGATGGCGCCGGGGTCCTGGAGGGAGGCGGCTACCTCAGTGCCTGCCAAGAGCAGGCACTGAGAAGCCTGCATCTATGCCTGTGCGATCGCTGGTGTGACAGAGTGCTGTGCACACTGTCACACCAGCGATCTGATAAAATACTGTGATGTCCCACCCTGGGACAAAGTAAAAAAGTTAAAAAAATAAAAATAAACGTGTTATAAAAAAAAATCCAAAATAAATAAAAAAAAATATATATTCCCAATAAATTCACTTCTTCCTGTAAATAAAAAAAACAAAGCAATAAAAGTACACATATTTGGTATCGCCGCGTCCGTAACGACCCCCCCTATAAAATTGTCCCACTAGTTAACCCCTTTAGTGAACCCCTTAAAAAAAAAAAAAAAAAAAACGAAGCAAAAAATCAATGCTTTATCATCATACCGCCGAACAAAAAGTGGAATAACACGCGATCAAAAAGACCGATATAAAAAAACATGGTACTGCTGAAAACGTCATCTTGTCCCGCAAAAAACGAGCCGTCATACAGCATCAGCGAAAAAATAAAAAAGTTATAGCTCGCAGAATAAAGCGATGCAAAAATAATTATTTTTTATAAAAATTGTTTTTATTCTATAAAAGCGCCAAAACATGAAAAAATGATATAAATGAGGTATCGCCATAATCGTACTGACCCGAAGAATAAAACTGCTTTATCAATTTTACCACACGCGGAACGATATAAACGCCTCCCCCAAAAGAAATTCATGAATTGCTGATTTTTGTTCATTCTAACCTCCCAAAAATCTAAATAAAAAGCGATCAAAAAACGTCACGTGCTCAAAAATGGTACCAATAAAAACGTCAACTCGTCCCGCAAAAAATAAGACCTCACATGACTCTTTGGGCCAAAATATGCAAAAATTATAGCTCTCAAAATGTGATGATGCAAAAACTATTTTTGCAATAAAAAGCGTCTTTTAGCGTGACAGCTGCCAATCATAAAAACCCGCTATAAGTAGTAAATCAAACCCCCTTTATCACCCCCTTAGTTAGGGAAAAATAATAAAATTAAAAAAAAGTATTTATTTCCATTTTCCTATTAGGGTTAGGATTAGGGTTGCGGCTAAAGTTAGGGTTGGCGCTAAAGTTAGGATTAGGGTTAGGGTTGGGATTAGGGGTGTGTTAGGGTTAGGTTTGTGGTTAGGGTTGGGACTAGGGTTAGGGGTGTGTTGGGGTTAGGGTTGGAGTTAGAATTGGGGGGTTTCCGCTGTTTAGGCACATCAGGGGCTCTCCAAATGTGACATGGCGTCTGATCTCAATTCCAGCCAATTCTGCGTTGAAAAAGTCAAACGGTGCTCCTTCACTTCTCAGCTCTGCCATGCGTCCAAACAGTAGTTTATCCCCACATATGGGGTATCAGCGTACTCTGGACCCCAAGAGTTATTGTGCAATTTTTCCTATTTCTTCTGCTACCCTTGGGAAAATAAAAAACTGGGGGCGAAAATATCATTTTTGTACAAAAAAAAATATTTTTTTGTTTTTACGGCTGTACATTATAAACTTCTGTGAAGCACTTGGGGCTTCATAGCGCTCACCACACATCTAGATAAGTTCCTTGTGGGGTCTATTTTCCAAAATGGGGTCACTTGTTGGGGATTTCCACTGTTTAGGCGCATCAGGGGCTCTCCAAATGCGACATGACGCCCCCAGACCATTCCATCAAAGTCTGCAATCCAAAACGTCACTACTTCCCTTCCGAGCCCCAACGTGTACCCATACAGTAGTTTTCTCCCACATATTGGATATCAGCGTACTCAGGACAAATTGGACAACAACTTTTGGGGTCCAATTTCTCCTGTTACCCTTGTAAAAATAAAATATTGGGGCAAAAAAAATCATTTTTGCAAAAAAAAAAAAGATTTTTTATTTTTACGGCTGTACGTTATAAACTTCTGTGAAGCACTTCGGGGTTCAAAGTGCTCACCACACATCTAGATAAGTTCCTTGTGGGGTCTATTTGCCAAAATGGGGTCACTTGTGGGGGGTTTCCACTGTATAGGTGCATCAGGGGCTCTCCAAATGTGACATGACGCCCCCAGACCATTCCATCAAAGTCTGCAATCCAAAACGTCACTACTTCCCTTCCGAGCCCTGACGTGCGCCCATACAGTAGTTTTCTCCCACATATTGGGTATCAGCGTACTCAGGACAATTTGGACAACAACTTTTGGGTTCCAATTTCTTCTGTTACCCTTGTGAAAATAAAATATTGGGGACGAAAAAAATCATTTTTGTAAAAAAAAAAAAAAGATTTTTTATTTTACGGCTGTACGTTATAAACTTTAGTGAAACACCTGGGGGTTAAAAGTTCTCACCACACATCTAGATAAGTTCCTTGAGGGTCTAGTTTCCAAAATGGCGTCATTTATGGGGGTTTCCACTGTTTAGGCAGATCAGGAGCTCTCCAAACACGACATGGCGTCCAGCCAATTCTGCGTTGAAAAGTCAGAAACGGCGCTCCTTCCCTTCCAAACTCTGCCATGCACCCAAACAGTGGTTTACCCCCACATATGGGTATCAGCGCACTCAGGACAAATTGCACAATAACGTTTGGAGTCTTGTTACCCTTGGAAAAATAAAAATTGGGGTGAAAAGATCATTTTTGTGGGAAAAATATGATTTTTAAATTTTACGGCTCTACGTTATAAACTTTGTGAACACTTGGGGGTTCAAATTGCTCACCAAAGATCTAGAAAAGTTCCTTAGGGGTCTAGTTTCCAAAATGGGGTCATTTGTGGGGGTTTCCACTGTTTAGGCACATCAGGGGCTCTCCAAATGCAACATGGCATCCAATCTCAATTCCAGCCAATTTGGTTGGAAAAAGTCAAATGGTGCTCCTTCCATTCCGAGCTCTGCCGTGCGCCCAAACAGTGGTTCCCACCCACATATGGGGTATCAGCGTACTCAGGACAAATTGGACAACAACTTATGTGGTCCAATTTCTCCTGTTACCCTTGAGAAAATAAAAAATTAGTGACTAAAAGATATTTTTGTGGGAAAAAAATAGGATTTTTTATTTTCATGCCCGGCATTACAAACTTGTGTGAAGCACTTGGGGGTTCAAAGTGCTCACCAAAGATCTAGATAAGTTCCTTAGGGGGTATAGTTTCCAAAATGGGGTCACTTGTGGGGGGTTTTCACTGTTTAGGCTCATCTGGGGCACTGCAAACGGAACATGACCCCCATCAACGTCTGCATTCCAAAACGTTACTACTTCCTTTCCAAGCCCTGCCGTGCACCCAAACAGTTTCCCCCCCCCCCCACATATGGGGTATCAGCGTACTCAGGACAAATTGGACAACAACTTTTGGGGTCCAATTTCCTTGGGAAAAATCAAAAATTTGGGACTAAAAATCATTTTTGTGGAAAATTTTTTTTTTTTTTTTCACACCCAGGCTTTATAAGCTTTTGTGAAACACTTGGGGTTCAAAGTGCTCACAACAGATCTAGATAAGTACCTTAGGGGTCTAGTTTCCAAAATGGTGTCACTTGTGGGGGTTTCCACTGTTTAGGCGCATCAGGGGCTCTCCAAACACGACATGGCGTCCAATCTCAATTCCAGCCAATTTTAGTTTCAAAAAGTCAAACGGCGCTCCTTCCCTTACGAGCTCTGCCGTGTGCCCAAACAGTGGTTTTCCCCCACATATTGGGTTTTGGCGTACTCAGGAGAAATTGCATAACAACCTTATCTGTCCATTTTCTCCTTTTACCCTTGTGAAAATAAAAAAAAGTTTGTAAAAGATCATTTTTGTGGCTAAAAAGTTAAATATTCATTTTTTCCTTCCACGTTGCTTTAGTTCCTGTGAAGCACCTGAAGGGTTAATAATCTTCTTGAATGTGGTTTTGAGTACCTTGAGGGGTGCAGTTTTTAGAATGGTGTCACTTTTGGGTATTTTCTGCCATATAGACCCCTCATAGTGACTTCAAATGAGAGGTGGTCCCTAAAAAAAATGGCTTTGTAAATTTTGTTGTAAAATGAGAAATCGCTGGTCAACTTTTAACCCTTATAACTTCCTAACAAAAAAAAATTTTGGTTCCAAAATTGTGCTGATGTAAAGTAGACATGTGGGAAATGTTATTTCTTAACTATTTTGTGTGATATATTTCTCTGTTTTAAGGGAATAAAAATTCAAAGTTTGAAAATTGCAAAATTTTAAAAATTTTCGCCATATTTGTGTTTTTTTCAAAAATAAACGCAAGTTATATCGAAGAAATTTTACTTCTAACGTGAAGTACAATATGTCACGAGAAAACAATCTCAGAATCGCGAAGATCCGTTGAAGCGTTCCAGAGTTATAACCTCATAAAGAGACAGTGGTCAGAATTGTAAAAATTGGCCCGGTCATTAACGTGCAAACCACCCTTGGGGGTGAAGGGGTTAAGCAACTTACACAGCTCCTTCATTACCTTGGACATAAAAGGTGTGCCTTGGTCCGTGAGGATCTCTTTAGGGATTCCTGTCCTGGAAAACATATGAAAGAGTTCCCGTGCAATATTTTTGGACGCCATATTTCTTAAAGGGACAGCCTCGGGTTGCATAATCAAGTACCACTAGTATGTATTGGTGCCCCCTGGCTGATTTCACAATAGGACCTACCAAGTCCATCGCTACCGGAAGCGAGACTAATGGACTACGGACGTGGGAAACCGGATCATTTATCTGACAGGTGGGGCAGGATTTGCAATAATCCCCCATATCTCGATAAACCGCTGGCCAGTAAAACCTCTGGAGGATTCTTTCCTGGGTCTTGTCCATCCCCAGGTGCCCACCAAGCACGTGGTTATGTGACAAACTTAGCACCATACTTCTATATGGTTTAGGTACCAGGAGCTGACTCACGACCTCTCCATTGACCTTAGTGACCCTATATAGCAGGTCATTGTTCATGGCAAAATGGGGAAATCGTTTATCAGAGCCAGGCTCTTGTGAGATCTCATTCAGAACAGTTATACTTTCCCTGGCATTTTTAAGAGTGGGGTCTCGCAACTGCTCACTCCCGAAATTGTCACGGGCCACAGGTAGGTCAGGGACATTCTGTTCCAGAGAACCATTATCCCCCTCCCCCAACATCACCTGAAATGGAAATTCATCATTATCATCATCTAAGTTCAACAACACACTAGCATTGTGTTCCGCCCCTATGGACCGCACAACCTCAGTAGGAGCTTCATCCCACTGTCCGGTAGAACCGTTTTTTCCCCACAGACCCCAAAACAGGGGAAAGTCACGACCCAATATGACGGGGTGCATCAGGTTCTTCACTACCCCCACTTCATACGAGATCTCCCCGAGTTTTGTGACGAAGTCCACGGAAGTCACCGGGGGAGACTTTGGGTTTTTCATGGAGCACACACGCTCAGTGTTTTTAGGGGGTGAAGTCCCCATCAGCCGGCGGCATGTACCAAAATCATCGACCCCGAGCTAGGAGGGGGTTTTACGGGGCACCCTTTATAACCACCCGGGACACCTGTGGCCATTCTCCTCGGGTGGGGGGGGCCCCACACACCTGGTTCCCCGAGGAGAAGAGAGAGGACCTTTCAGCATCAATCCTAGGTTCCCCCACAGGGACATTGGCTGAAAAAAGACCCCGTTCCGGACTCCCAACACTGTCCCTTTGGTTGGGGGTTTAGACGGGAGACCTTTTCAGGCCGGGGCTTCCAACAGGGAAGCACGGGGCCCTTGCCTCACACATGCCCCCCGAGCCCCGGGCCCCCCCTACACGCCCCCCGGCCCCCCCCAGCTGGAACGCTCTTACCGGGGACGGAGGCCCGGGGAAACCCCAAGGACGACCGCTCGGAGGCTGGCCGGAGGGATCTTTTGGTGGGGGTTACCTCTCTACAGGCTGACAGTTGAATTTTCGTCTTTGGGGGCTCCCCCTCCACCCAGAGCTGCACCTCAGGAGGAAAGGGCCCCGATTCCGGTCCCCCCCCCTACCTTTTCGACCCTTTTGGGGAGGGGTCACT
Organism: Oophaga sylvatica; assembly: GCA_033576555.1. Taxonomy (NCBI): domain Eukaryota; kingdom Metazoa; phylum Chordata; class Amphibia; order Anura; family Dendrobatidae; genus Oophaga; species Oophaga sylvatica. The sequence continues at coordinate 50,095 of JARQOD010005065.1, forward strand.
GACGTCGGCTCCCCCCTTTTACTAAATAAATTAGATCATACATTTGTTTAGCGAGAAAATTTTTCCCCCCTGTATCCCGTTTGACTCTCCTGGCACGGGGTGCAACCGTAACACCCGCGGCAAGAAACCCGCTTTCAGCTTGGCATAGTCTCTGCTGTCCTCTCGCTAAGGGGCAAAATAGGCCTTTTTTAGGTTCCTCAATCAGATGGTCGACCACCCTGGCCCATCAGTGGTGGGGAT
>JARQOD010005066.1:0-50333 GCA_033576555.1 Oophaga sylvatica
CGGGGATCCCAGCCAATCGGAACAATGAACCAGACATCACACTCTTTTTCCACTGGCCGGGACAAACATTTTTCAACAGGGGCACCTCGGGCCACCCCCTGACCCCCTCCAACAAGTCTCAAATTTGGCGAGATGGCGGAAAGAACTACACCCCTTTCAAAATAACAAAGGATCAATAACCAGAGAGTCCACAAGAAACTCCCGAGAGGCATCCGCCCTTAACATTCTTATGCCAGAAGAAAGGAAACCACAAAATTAAAACGGTGAAAAACAAGCCCCACCTGGCCTGTCTAGGATTGAGTCGCTTGGCAATTCCAGAAGACCAGATTCTTATGGTCCTAAGGACCACCACCTTTTGTTTGGCCCCCCAGCCAATTCTCCACTCTTCAAAAGCCCACTTCATGGCCATAACTCCCGTTACCCACGTCATAATTACGTTCATAGGAGAAAATTTTCGAGAGAAAAAGGCACAAGGGTTACTTTTAAGGTCTCTGGACTTTTTGGGACAAAACGGCACCTGCCCCAATTTCAGAGGCATCAACCTCCACCTAAATGGCAGAGAAACATCAGGCTGCCGTAGAACAGGAGCAAAGTGAATCTTTGCTTAAGTTCCTGAAATGCAGAGACTGCCTCAGGAGGCCAATTCACCACATCAAACCCTTTTTTGGTCAAATCAGTTAATGGTTTAACAATAACCGAGAAATTACCAATAAAATTACGATAAAAATTGGCAAAACCCAAAAATCTTTGAAGAGCCTTTAATGAAGTAGGTTGGACCCAATCACAGATGGCCTGAACCTTGACCGGGTCCATTTCAATAACAATGGGGACAAAATGAATCCCAGAAATGAACCTCTGTATCGCCAAAAGACACTTTGAACCCTTCACATACAAGCATTCTCTCTCAAAATCTGGAATACAGTTCGAACATAGTTTCACCATGAGAGTCCCAGTCATTAGAAAAAATCAAGATATCACCAAATAAACATCAGAAATTTGTCCACAAAATCCCTGAAAATGTCATTCATGAAGGACTGGAAGACGGAAGGGAGCATTAGTGAGCCCAAAGGGCATCACTAGGTACTCAAAATGCCCTTCAGGGGTATTGAATGCGGTCTTCCATTCATCCCCGTGCTTAATGCAATAAGGTTAATGCCCCCCTGAGGTCAAGCTTGGTAAACCAAGTAGCGTTTTTTCACCCTGGAAAACAGGTCAGAAATCAAGGGTAACGGATATTGATATTTCACAGTAATATTTTTCAAAAGACGATAATCAATACACGGCCTTAATGAACCATCCTTTTTGGCCACAAAGAAAAAACCGGCCCCTAAGGGTGAAGAGGATGGTCTGATATGACCCTTCTCCAATGATTCCTTGTAAAACCGCATAGCGTCATGTTCAGGTACAGACAATTAAAAAGGCGACCTTTAGGGAATTTACTACCCGCACTAATTCAATAGCGCAGTCATAGCTCCTATGGGGAGGCAAGGATGCGATTTACTTTCGCTAAACACATCAAAAAAATCAATCAAAAAGTCAGGAACATCCTGAGCCTGGGGGAGGCAGAAAAAAACAGGAGTGTTTGGTATTAACACATTGGCACCCAACTGGTTACAGACACAGATTCCAATCCAAAACAGGATTATGAGACTGTAACCAGGGAAACCCAGTACGATAATATCATGCAGATTATACAGAACCAAAAATTTGCAGCACTCCTGGTGATCAGGTTCAACCCCATTATCACCTGATAAGAACTGAGGTTTATTCTCAGCCAAAGGGGTAGAATCGATCCCCAGTAGGGAATAGACTTCTGTAGGGGTATCAAGGGAAACCCACAACGTTTAGCAAAATCATAATCCATCAGTTAATAGCTGCTCCAAATCAACGAAAGCCTGAGCAGAAAATGAGGACAGAGAGCTATCAGAGTGACAGTTAAAAAAACTAGTCCTGAACATACCCAAGACAACTGAGCATGCAAAACTCTTCCCCGCTTAGGGCGACTGAAATAGCATGAAGCATCAACCACAGTAGAAACATAACCCATTGCGCTTTTCGAAACTCTGACGTGTGCCGCCAGACACCACTCTATCACACGCATGGATTCAGAAGCAGGTTCACAAGGCAACACTTATTCCACGCATACTTCCCGCTCACGCAAACGTCTTCAATTGAATCGCTAATGACATAGAAACATTGAGACTAAGAGGGGACAGGGAATCCCACCAAAACATCCTTTACATTATCTGACAGACCCTTCCGGAAAAGGGCCGCCAAAGCGTCGTCATTCCACTTGGTCAGGACTGCCCACCTACGGAAATCTCTGACAGTATAACTCAGCATCACAAGCCCCTGATTTAATGCCAACAAGGTCTTTTTCAGCTTGATCAAGACATTAGGCTCATCGACAATAACCCCAAAGTCTGAAAAAATGCATCAACATCACTCAAAACAGATCCCCAGTGTCAGGGAAAAAGCCCAATCCTGAGGATCGCCGCGCAGGAGAGAGATGACAATTTGAACCTGCTGCGGCGCATTCCCTGAGGACTTAGATTTTAAGGCAAAAAAACAATTTACAATTATTTTTGAAATTCTGAAACTTAGCCGATCCCCTAAAACAAATCTGGCATGGGGATCCTAGGTTCCACAACAGGCAACCTAGCAAGATATGCAGCAATACTCTGAACCTCAGTGGCAAGCGAATCCACACGGCCAACAACTGTGCAAACTCCATTGAGAAAAAGATCCCTCCCCAGCACCCAGAGATACAGAGAAAAAAAAAAATTCAACAAACAGAAAAATATCTCTGACAACCTTTTTTTTTTTTTTTCTTTCACAATATTTTTCCCCTTTCTGTGAGTACCATACAATATTAAATTTTTGGCCGTGATACTGTTATGATTTGGTAGCTGAGGAGTGCAGGTAAAAAGGCAATACACCAGAGCAGTTGGAAATCTATGAGATTGCAGTACCCTGACAACCACCACAACTAGAGGCAGCCGTGGAGCGTTCCTACGTTGGTCCTAGACGCCTCGTCACAGCCTGAGAAACAATTACACCTAAAGAAGAAATAGGAAAGCTATCTGCCCCGGAGCAGAACCCCAAAGATAATAGAAAGCCCCCCAAACATGTATGGCGGTTAGACAAGAAGAAATACTGACACAGAAAGAAAATAGTATGAGCAAACGCGGGGCCCAAACTAACAAATAGAAAAGGATAGGAAGGGTACTTACTGCAATCCCAGAAAACCCTGAAAAGCACCAACTCTACTAATTTCAAATCACCTGAGATCACAGACCTCTACCACCTAAATTAGTTTCTCTGGTGTAACAAAATCAAAACAGCAGCCACTGAAAAAACTGTAAAAAGCAAAAGTACAAACATCATGGCTGAACTAAAACGAGAGGGCAAAAGCCCCCCGAGGGACCCTGAAGGCCCCCACAGAAGTGCAGGACAAAATGCAAAAATCTAGCACAAAAACAAAAAGAAGAAATGTCTTAACTGATAGCAGGAGATGCATACACACACAGCAGCTACAAGGGACGGAAACGGATTCAAGGATTGAGACCAGAACAATTGGGATCACCGGCAACCCTGATGGGAAGGTGACTCCCTTATATAAGACCAGTCATAACACCTGATTCCCATCCTCACAATCTTCACTGGACAACCAGCACCGCTTGTAACCACCAGAGGAAGCCTCTGCTCAAACTCATCTCAAACCCATTCACAACAAGTGAGGGTTCGTGACCCCTCCTCAAGGGAGGTACTGTTTGAATGTGCTAAAAATAGTTTTCTGAGCAGAGGCTCCCTCTGTGGTTACTGACAGTACTGAACCTTTCAGCGAGGAATGGCAATCTGGGATCATGGACTGGTCTGATATAAGGCAAGTTTCCCCCATGATGGTTTGCCGGTGATCAATTGTTCTTGTCTCAATTGTGGTTCCTGGTTCATTTGGAAGCTTGCGAATCTTGACTGCATCTTCTGCTATCAATAAATATTTTCTGCTTTATTTTTGTGCTTGCTTTTTGCGTTGTTCCCTGCACTCTGTGGAGGTCACCAGGTCCCCTCCGGGGGCTTGTGCCCTCTCAGTTTATCTGAGCCACTGTTGTTTGTTCATTTGCTTTTTCCTGTTTTTTCAGTGGCTGCGGCTTAGTTTTGTTACACCAGAGAACTGATTTTGGTGGTAGAGGGTCGTGTGATCTCAGGTGTTTTTGCAATCAGTAGAGTTGGTATTTTTTAGGTTTTTTTTTTGGTTGCAGTGAGTATCCTTTCCTGTATTTCTGTCTAGACAGATTGGGGCCCCAGCGTTTGCTCATTCTATTTTCCTGTCTGTGTCCGTTCTTCTTCTTGTCTAACCGCCATTACATGTTTGGGAGCTTCCTATTTTCTTTGGGGATTTTGTTATTTTCGTAGCTGAGGATGCAGGTAAAAAGGAAATACACCAGAGCAGTTGGAATCTATGAGATTGCAGTACCCGACTAACCACCACAACTAGAGGCAGCCGTGAGCGTTCCTACGTTGGTCCTAGACGCCTCGTCACAGCCTGAGAAACTAACTACACCTAAAGACAGAAATAGGAAAGCTATCTGCCCCGAGCAGAACCCCAAAGATAATAGAAAGCCCCCAAACATGTAATGGCGGTTAGACAAGAGGAAATACTGACACAGAAAGAAAATAGTATGAGCAAACGCTGGGCCCAAACTAACTAAATAAAAAGGATAGGAAGGTACTTACTGCAATCCCAGAAAACCCTGTAAAACACCAACTCTACTAATTTCAAAATCACCTGAGATCACACGACCTCTACCACCAAATTAGTTCTCTGGTGTAAGAAATCAAAACAGCAGCCACTGAAAAAAACTGGAAAAAGCAAAAGTACAAAAACTCAGTGCTGAACTAAACAGAGAGGGCAAAAGCCCCCGAGAGGGACCCGAAGCCCCACAGAAGTGCAGGACAAAATGCAAAAATATAGCAAAAACACAAAAGAAGAAAAATTCTTATCTGTAGCAGGAGATGCAGACACGACACAGCAGGCTACAAGGGAAACTGGAAAGAAGGATTCAGACCAGAACAATTTAATCACCGGCAACCCTGATGGAAAATGACTCCCTTATATAAGACCAGTCAGTAACACCTGATTCCCAGTCCTCACAATCTTCACTAGTACCGCTGTAACCACCAGAGGAGCCCCTCTGCTCAGAACTCATCTCAAACACATTCACAACAGTACCCCCCCCTTGAGGAGGGGTCACCGAACCCTCATTTGAGCAACCAGGTCGGTCAGGATGAGTTCTATGATACGCACGGATAATCTCCTATGCATGGATGTCCGAAGCAAACACCCAAGAATTGTCTTCCTGACCATAACCTCTCCATTTAACCAAATACTGGAGTCTTCGTCTAGAAAAAACGAGAATCCAATATTTTCTCAACCACATACTCCAGATTGCCTCAACCAAAACAGGTCAGGAGGCACAGCAGCAGGAACCACTGGCTCAACAAACCTCTTCACAAGGACTTGTGGAACACGTTATGGATCTTAAATGTCCCTGGAAGAAGCAAAACGAAAAGAAACAGGATTAATAATCTCCATGATCTTATAAGGTCCAATGAACCTAGGCTTAAATTTAGGAATCTACTCTCATAGGAAAATTCTTTGAGGACAACCAACCAAGTCCCCCACTTTAAACCGAGGACCATCAGTCCTATGCCGGTTAGCAAACCGCTGGGCTTCTCCTAAGAGGGACAACCTCTCCACTACTGGTCCCAAATCTTTTGCATACGCTCAACAACAGAGTCCAACACCTGGACAGACAGAAGCTTCCGTCTGTCCTGAAGAAAATCGAGGGTGAAACCCAGATTACAGAAAAACGGAGAAACAAAGTGGCAGAGCTAGCCCTATTATTAAGAGCAAACTCAGCCAAAGGCAAAAAGAGACCCATCATCCTGATCAGCAGACACAAAGCATCTTAGATAAGTCTCCAATGTCTGGTTTGTTTCTCTCAGTTTGACCATTGGTCTGAGGATGAAATGCCGAGGAGAAAGACAATTGAACACCCAGTTTAGAACAAAAAGTCCTCCAAAATCTGGAAACAAACTGGACTCCTCTGTCAGACACAATGTTCTCAGGAATTGCCGTGTAAACGAACCACGTGCTGAAGAACAACTCACCAATTCGAGGAGGAAGGCAACTTAGGTAATGGCACAAGATGTATCATTTTGGAAAACCTATCACAAATTACCCAGATGGTGGTCATTCTCTGAGAAACAGGAAGATCGAAATGAAATCCATAGAGATATGGGTCCATGGTCTCTTGGGCACAGCAATGGCATCAAAAACCACTAGAGCGAGAGCAAGGCTTGGAGCGAGAGCAAGTCCCGCAAGGACTGCACAAATTCCCTGACATCGCGAGACAAGGTAGGCCACCAAAAGGACCGACAACCAATCTCTGGTACCAAAAATTCCGGGATGCCCACCAATGCGGAACAATGAATCTCAGACATCACACTCTTTTTCCATTGGTCCGGGACAAAACAATTTTCCAACAGGCAGCGCTCGGGCCTATCCTCCTGACAACCCCTCCAAGCAAGTCTAAAGGGCGATATGGCGGAAAAACTACACCCTCCTTCAAAAAAACAAAGGATCAATAACTCAGGAGAGTCCGCAAGGAAACTCCTCGAGAGGGCATCCGCCTTAACATTCTTAGTGCCAGGAAGAAAGGAAACCACAATATAAAACGTGTGAAAAACAAGGCCCACCTGCCTGTCTAGGATTGAGTCGCTTGGCAGATTCCAGATAGACCAGATTCTTATGGTCCGTAAGGACCACCACCTGATGTTTGGCTCCTCCAGCCAATGTCTCCACTCTTCAAAAGCCCACTTCATGCCCAATAACTCCCGATTACCCACGTCATAATTACGTTCAGTAGGAGAAAATTTTTCGAGAGAAAAAGGCACAAGGGTTACTTTAAGGTCTCTGGATCTTTTTTGGGACAAAACGGCACCTGCCCCCAATTTCAGAGGCATCAACCTCCACCTGAAATGGCAGAGAAACATCAGCTGCCGTAGAACAGAGCAAAAGTGAATCTCTGCTTAAGTTTCCTGAAATGCGAGACTGCCTCAGAAGGCCAATTCACCACATCAAAACCCTTTCTGTCAAGTCAGTTAATGGTTTTAACAAAACCAGAAATTAACCAATAAATTTACGATAAAAATTGGCAAAACCCAAAAATCTCTGAAGAGCCTTTTGAAGTAGGTTGACCCAATCACAGATGGCCTGAACCTGACCGGGTCCATTTCAATAACAGATGGGACAAATGAATCCCAGAAATGAGATCTTCTTTATGCCAAAAAACACTTTGATCCCTTCACATACAGAGCATTCTCTCTCAAAATCTGGAATACAGTTCGAACATGTTCACATGAGAGTCCCAGTCATTAGAAAAAATCAAGAAATCATCCAAATAAACAATCAGAAATTTGTCCACAAAATCCCTGAAAATGTCATTCATGAAGGACTGGAAGACGGAAGGAGCAATTAGTGAGCCCAAAGGGCATCACTAGGTACTCAAAATGCCCTTCGGGGGTATTGGAATGCGTCTTCCATTCATCCCCGTGCTTAATGCGAATAAGGTTATACCCCCCCTGAGGTCAAGCTTGGTAAACCAAGTAGCGTTTTTCACCCTGGAAAACAGTCAGAAATCAAGGTAACGGGTATTGATATTTCACAGTAAATATTGTTCAAGAGACGATAATCAATACACGGCCTAATGAACCAATTTTTTTGGCCACAAAGAAAAAACCGCACCATAAGGGTGAAGAGGATGGTCTGATATGACCCTTCTCCATAATCCTTGATATAAGACCGCATAGCGTCATGTTCAGGTACAGACAATTAAAAGCGACCTTTAGGAATTACTACCCGGCACTAATTCAATAGCGCAGTCATAGCTCCATATGGGAGGTAAGGAGCAGATTTACTTTCGCTAAACACATCAGAAAAATCAAACAAAAAGTCAGAACATCCTGACCTGGGGGAGGCAGAAAAAACAGAGTGTTTGGTATTAACACATTGGCAGCCCCAACTGGTTACAGACACAGATTTCCAATCCAAACAGGATTATGAGACTGTAACCAAGGGAACCAGCACGATAATGTCACAATTATAATAGAACCAAAAATTTGCAGCACTCCTGGTGATCAGGTTCAACCCTCATTATCACCTGAGTAGAAAACTGGGTTTATTCTCAGCCAAAGGGGTAAATCGATCCCCAGTAGGGGAATAAGACTTCTGTAGGGGTATCAAGGGAAACCCACAACGTTTAGCAAAATCAAAATCCATCAGGTTAAATAGCTGCTTCCAAATCAACGAAAGCCTGACAGAAAATGAGGACAGAGAGCATATCAGAGTGACAGTAATAAAAACTTAGTCTGAACACTACCAAGACAACTGAGCGTGCAAAACGTCTTCCCGCTTAGGGCAGACTGAAATAGCATGAGAGGCACACCACAGTAAAACATAACCCATTGCGCTTTCGAAACTCATGACGCTGTGCCCCCTGACACCACTCTATCACACTGCATGGTTTCAGGAGCTGGCTCACAAGGCAACACCACTCCACGCATACTTTCTCCGCTCACGCAAAACTCTGTCAATTTGAATCCTAAATGACATAAATCATTGAGACCAAGGGGACAGGAATCCCACCATAACATCCTTTACATTATCCACAGACCCTTCGGAAAAGGGCCGCCAAAGCGTCGTCATTCCATTTGTCAGACTGCCCACCTACGGAATCTCTGACAGTACAACTCACGCATCAAGCCCCTGATTTAATGCCAACAAGGCTTTTTCAGCTTGATCAGTGACATTAGGCTCATCGACAATAACCCCAAAGCCTGAAAAAATGCATCAACATCACTCAAAACAGATCCCCAGGTGTCAGGGAAAAAGCCCAATCCTGAGGATCGCCGCGCAGGAGAGAGACAAATTTGAAACCTGCTGCGCTGCGTTCCCTGAGGACTTAGATTTAAGGCAAAAAACAATTTAACAATTATTTTGAAATTCTGAAACTTAGCTCGATACCCCTAAAAACAAATCTGGCATGGGAATCCTAGGTTCCACAACAGGCAACCTAGCAAGATATGCAGCAATTTTCTTAAACCTCAGTGGCTAGCGATCCACACGCCAACAACTGTGCAAACTCCATTGGGAGAAAAAATCCTCCCCAGCACCCAGAGATTACAGAGGGAAAAAATAAAAAATAAAAAATGCAACAAACAGAAAAATATCTCTGACAACTCTGACAACCTTTCTTCCCCTTCACATATTTTTTCCCTTCTGTGATACCATACAATTTATGGGCCGGTGATACTGTATGTTTCGGTAGCTGAGGAGTGCAGGTAAAAAAGGAAATACACCAGAGCAGTTGGAATCTATGAGATTGCAGTACCCGACTAACCACCACAACTAGAGGCAGCCGTGGAGCGTTCCACGTTGGTCCTAGACGCCCGTCACAGCCGGAAACAAACTACACCTAAAGACAGAAATAGAAAGCTATCTGCCCCGGAGCAGAACCCCAAAGATAATAGAAAGCCCCAAACATGTAATGGGTTAGACAAGAGGAAATACTGACACAGAAAGAAAATAGTATGAGCAAACGCTGGGGCCCAAACTAACTAAATAGAAAAGGATAGGAAGGGTACTTACTGCAATCCCAAAAACCCTGAAAAAACACCAACTCTACTAATTTCAAAATCACCTGAGATCACACGACCCCTACCACCAAAATTAGTTTCTCTGGTGTAAGAAAAAATCAAAACAGCAGCCACTTAAAAAACTGGAAAAAGCAAAAGTACAAAACTCAGTGGCTGAACTAAACAGAGAGGGCAAAAGCCCCCGAGGGACCCCTGAGGCCCCCACAAAAGTGCAGGACAAAAAGCAAAAATATAGCAAAAAACACAAAAGAAGAAAAATTCTTATCTGGTAGCAGGAGATGCAGACACGACACAGCAGGCTACAAGGGAAACTGGAAAGAAGGATTCAGACCAGAACAATTGATCACCGGCAACCCGATGGAAAATGACTCCCTTATATAAGACCAGTCCAGTAACACCTGATTCCCAGTCCTCACAATCTTCACTATACCGCTTGTAACCACCAGAGGGAGCCTCTGCTCAGAACTCATCTCAAACCCATTCACAACAGGATCGCCCCAGGCAAATAGCTTCATCTTTCTGCCTTTAGGTGTATTAATCTCTCAACGCTGTGATGTCTAGGATCAACTAGGAACGCTCCACGGCTACCTCTAGTTGTGTGGTTAGTTCAGGTTGCTGCAATCCAATAGGTTTTCCACCCTCTTTGGTGTATTGCCGTTTTTGCTTACTCCCTCAGCTACCAAAACATAACAGTGTATAAATATTGTGAAAATATTGTAAATCTCAGTATATATTTCAGGAGTCAGACACAGACGCTCACAGCTCAGTATGGATTAACAAGAATATAAAAAGCTGAAAAAAGTACTGTACCAGAAGATTACACCTAGATAACCGCTAGGGGTAATTGTAAATCTCCGTTAATTTCCGGAGTAAACAGACAGACGCTCACAGGCTCACATGGATTAGACCAGAAAATAAAAAGCTGAAAAAAGGGTACTGTATCACCAGATACCAGGTGTATATAGTATTGTGAAAATATTGTAAACCTCGTATATTTTCAGGAGTCAGACACAGACACTCACAGTTCTATGGATTAGATAAGAATATAGAAAGCTGAAAAAAGGGTACTATATCACAAGCGACAGCTGTATACAGTCAGGGGTAATTGTTAATCTCCTTATTTTTTCAGGAGTCACCACAGACGATCTCAGGCTCAGTATGAATTAGAAAAAATAAAAAAGCAGAAAAAGGGGTTCTGTATCACAAGCATACAGCAAATACAGTGTTGGGTTAATTTCAAATCTCCGTATATATTTTCAGGAGTCACACACAATGCTCTCAGCTCAGGATGGATTAAACAAGAATATAAAAATCTGAAAAAGGGTAATTTAATCAGAAGATTACAGCTGGATACAGTCCAGGGGTATTGTAAATCTCCATATATATTTCCCAGAGTAACCGACAGACGCTCACAAGGCTCAGTATGGAATAGACCAATAAATAAAAAGCAGATCCGCAAGACATAATCACACATGTGGCCAATTTCCAGGTTCAATGATGCACTGACAGTGGTGGCTGGAGAGGACTTTCTGCCAAAAAAGATACTGTATCACAAGCGTACAGCTGTATACAGTGTTGGGGTAAATTTTAAATCTCCGTATATAAATTTTCCCGAGTCAGACACAGACTCTCACAGGCTCAGTATGGATCACACCAGAATATAAAAAGTAAAAAAGGCTAATTATCAAAGCGTACAGCTGTATACATGTTTGGGGTAATTTTTAAATCTCCGTATATATTTCCGTAGTAAACAAACAGATGCTTACAGCTCATATGGATTAGACCAGAATATGAAAAGCAGAAAAATGTACTGTATCAAAGCGTACAGCATAGACAGTGTTGGGGTAATTTTAAATCTCCGTATATATTTCCAAGTCAGACACAGACCTCACAGGCTCAGTAATGGATTACACCAAATATAAAAAGTAAAACAACAGACGCTCTCTCAGTATGGATTGGACCGTAATACAGAAGGCAAAAACGTACTGTAATAGGTAGGGACAAATAATAAAATAAAGAATTTTTTTTTTTTTCCAAGCGATTTTGCTGCTGATCCGCAGCTGATCTTGCTGCGGATCCGCGGCGGATATTGCTGCTGATCCCTGCGGATTTTGCTGCTGATCCGCGCTGATTTTGCTGTCAGATCCGCGGCTGATATTGCTGCTGACCGCGGCGGATTTTGCTGCTGAATCCCGGCGGATTTTGCTGCTGATCAGCCGGATTTGCTGCTGATCACGGCGGATTTTGCTGCGATCAGCGGCGATTTTGCTGCTGATCCGCGGCGGATTTTGCTGCTGATCTCGGCGGATTTGCTGCGGATCCGCGGCGGATTTTGCTGCTGATCCGCGGCGGAATTTGCTGCTGATCCGCGGCGGATTTTGCTGCTGATCAGCGGCGGATTTTGCTGCTGATCCGCGGCGGATTTTGCTGCTGATCCGCGGCGGATTTTGCTGCGGATCCGCTGCGGATTTTGCTGGGGATCCTCGGCGGATTTTGCTGGGATCCTCGCGGATTTTGCTGGTGATCCGCGGCGGATTTTGCTGGGGATCCGCGGCGGATTTTGCTGCTGATCCACCGGAGATTTTGCTGCGGATCCGCAGCGGATTTGGCGCTGCGGATCCACAGCGGATTTGGCGCTGCGGATCCACAGCAGATCCAGAAAACCATGTACAGTACAATGCAAATAAATGGTTAAAAAAAACGCTGTGCACATGCGGATTTGCGCGGTTTTAAATCCGCAGCATGTCAACTCTTTGTGCGGATTCCGCAAGGTTTTACACCTATTCCATTATAGGTGTAAAACCGCAGGGAAAAACCGCAACAAACCCCGCGCTAAATTCGCAGGTAAAACGCAGGTCATTTTACCTGCGGATTTAAGAAAAATCCGCAAGTGATTCCGCAACGTGTGCACGGGGCCTCAGGGTTAGGGTTAGGCTGGGTTCATATTGCATTATGGCAGTCCATTAGATGGACTGCGTTTCAACCGCGGTATAACGCGGTGTAACGCAGTCAGTTAATGCTGCCTTTTCACCCCATTTGTGTGCGCATCGCAACGCATGCCGTAAAGCGGCATGCGTTCGCGACGTGCCATCATTCAGTGACGAGCCTCGACACGGGCTGCAGCGTCTGGCTCCGTCACCGCTAGCACAGATGAATCATCTGCTGATTCATCTGCGCTAGCGGGTATAGCATAACGCGATCGCGTTATGCTATAACGTTACCAGCCGGTCAACGCTACGTGTTGAACGGCTGGTAAAACGCAATATGAACCCAGCCTTAGGGTTAGAACAGGGTTATGGTTAGCATTAGGGTTAAGGTTAGAATTAGGGTTAGGGTTGGAATTTGGGTTAGGGTTGGAATTAGGGTTAGGCTTTGTGGTTAGGTTTTATGGTTAAGTTGGGATTAAGGTTTGGGGTGTGTTGGGGTTAGGGTTATGGTTGGGGTTGTATTAGGGTTAGGGTTGGGGTTAGGGGTGTGTTGGGTTAGGGTTGGAGTTATAATTCGGGGGTTTCCACTATTTAGGCACATCAGGGGGTCTCCATACGCGACATGGCGCCACCATTGATTCCTGCAAATTTTGCGTTCAAAAAGTCAAACAGTGCTCCCTTTATTCCAAGCCCCGACGTATGCCCAAACAGTGGTTTATCCCCACATATGGGTATCAGCGTACTGGGAAAAATTGCACAACAACTTTGGGGTTCTAATTTCTCCTGTTAACATTGGAAAAAAAAATTTGGGGACTAAAAATTTATTTTGTGGAAAAAAAATGATTTTATATTTTCACGGGTCTGCGTTATAAACTTCTGTGAAGACTTGGAGATTCTATGTGCTTACCACACATCTATAGGAGTTCCTTGGGGATCTAGTTTCCAAAATGGGGTCACTTGTGGGGAGTTTCTACTGTTTAGGCACATCAGGGACTCTGCAAACGTAACATGACGCCCGAAGACCATTCCATCAAGTGGGCATTTCAAAACGTCACTACTTCCCATCCGAGCCCCGACGTGTGCCCATACAGTATTTTTCTCCCACATATGGGATATCAGCATACTCAGGACAAATTGGACAACAACTTTTGGGTCTAATTTCTCATGTTACCCTTGGAAAATAAAAAAATTGGGGACTAAAAGATCCTGATTGTGGAAAAAATTATGATTTTTTTTATTTTCATGCCCGGCCGTTATAAACTTCTGTGTACCCCTTGGGGGGTTTAAAGTGCTCAACACACATCTAGATAAGTTCTTTGCGGGGTCTAGTTTCCAAAATGGGGTCACTTGTGGGAGTTTCTACTGTTTAGGCACATCAGGGGCTGTGCAAACGTAACAAGATGCCCGCAGACCATTCCATCAAGTCGGCATTTCAAAGCGTCACTACATCCCTTCCGAGCCCTGACGTGTGCCCAAACAGTGGTTCCCCCCCACATATGGGGTACTAGCGTACTCAGGACAAACTGGACAACAACAACTTTTGGGTTCAATTTCTCCTGTAACCATTGTGAAAATATAAAATAGTGGGCTAAAAATCATTTTTTGAGAAAAAAAATGATTTTTTATTTTCACGGCTCTGCGTTAAAAAACTTCTGTGAAGCACCTGGGGGTTCAAAGTGCTCACTATGCATCTAGAAAGTTCCTTAGGGCGTCTAGTTTCCAAATGGGGTCACTTGTGGGGGAGCTCCAATGTTTAGGCACACAGGAACTCTCCAAATGCGACATTGCAACCGCTAAATATTCCCGCATATTTTCCATTCAAAAAGTCAAATGGCGCTCCTTCCCTTCTGAGCCCTGCCGTGCGCCCAAACAGTGGTTTATGACCACATATAGGTATCTGTGTACTCAGGAGAAATTCCCAACAAATTTTAGGATCCAATTTATACTGTTGCCCATGTGAAAATGAAAAAAACTGAGGCTAAAAGAAAATTTTTGTGAAAAAAAGTACTTTCTTTTTTTTACGGATCAATTTGTGAAGCACCTGGGGGTTCAAAGTGATCATTATGCATCTAGATAAGTTTCCTTAGGGGGTCTAGTTTCCAAAATGGGGTCACTTGTGGGGGAGCTCCAATGTTTAGGCACACAGGAACTCTCCAAATGCGACATGGCAACCGCTAAATATTCCAGCATATTTTCTATTCAAAAAGTCAAATGGCGCTCCTTCCCTTCTGAGCCCTGCCGTACGCCCAAACAGTGGTTTATGACCACATATGAGGTATCTGTGTACTCAGGAGAAATTGCCCAACAAATTTTAGGATCCAATTTATACTGTTGCCCATGTGAAAATGAAAAAAACTGAGGCTAAAAGAAAATTTTTGTGAAAAAAAAGTACTTTCTTTTTTTTACGGATCAATTTGTGAAGCACCTTGGGGTTCAAAGTGCTCACTATGCATCTAGATAAGTTCCTTAGGGGTCTATTTCCAAAATGGGGTCACTTGTGGGGAGCTCCAATGTTTAGGCACACAGGACTCTCCAAATGCAACATGGCAACCGCTAAAATATTCCAGCATATTTTCCATTCAAAAAGTCAAATGCGCTCCTTCCCTTCTGAGCCCTGCCGTGCGCCCATACAGTGGTTTATGACCACATATGAGGTATCTGTGTACTCAGGAGAAATTGCCCAACAAATTTTAGGATCCATTTTATCCTGTTGCCCATGTAAAAATGAAAAAAATTGCTGCTAAAATAAAATTTTTGTTGGAAAAATTAAAATGTCCATTTTTTCCCTTCCACGTTGCTTTAGCTCCTGTGAAGCACCTGAAGGGTTAATAATCTTCTTGAATGTAGTTTTGAGTAGCTTGAGGGGTGCAGTTTTTATAAAGGTGTCACTTTTTGGTATTTTCTACCATATAGACCCCTCAAAGTGACTTCAAATGTAAGGTGGTCCCTAAAAAAAATGGTTTTGTAAATTTTGCTGTAAAAATGAGAAATCGCTGGTCAACTTTTAACCCTTATAACTTCCTAACAAAAAAAAATGTTCCCAAAATTGTGCTGATGTAAAGTAGACATGTGGGAAATGTTATTTATTAACTATTTTGTGCCACATAACTCTCTGGTTTAACAGAATAAAAAATTAAAAATTTGAAAATTACAAAATTTTCGCCAAATTTCCATTTTTTTCACAAATAACCGCAAAAATTATCGACCTAAATTTACCACTAACATGAAGCCCAATATGTCACGAAAAAACAATCTCAGAATCGCTAGGATCCGTTGAAGCGTTCCTTTTCAAATAATTTTATTGAATTTAATAATTTAAAGAGGAGGAAGGGAAGGGGAAAGGAAGGGAAATACAAAAATTAGAGAACTCTATTTTACAATATAAGAAATATACAGAAACAAAAACAAGAACAAGAACAAAAAAAAACTATCATTCTTATTACAATTTCCAGCCTTCAATCATAAATTTTCTTATGTTGTTAAAATGACACTTAAAAACACAATCATTTTATATATTTTCCCAAACATGAAACATAAAATTTCATAACATTAAAATAAATACTCTTTTCATCTATATTTTATTGTTCCAGACTTCCCATTTCAAATAGTATCTATCCAGGGATTAGAGTTGATGGCCATCCTCTCTTCCATAACACTGTGCGAACGGAGAATATCAAGAATGTCTGAAAAGTTTGGTACGTGGGTTTTTTTTCCAGCATTGTGCAATAACATTTTTTACAATAAGGAAAATATGAACTGTTATAAATTTATTGTAGGCTGATGCTCTCTAAATCCAAGGATAGAAGTGCCATTCGGGAGTTACATCTATGAAATCTTTTGATAAAGAATTCACATGAAATTTGACTTGCAACCACAGAGATCTTAGTTTGGGACAGCACCAAAAAATATGATAAATTTCCATTTAATTGACATTCCCTCCAACATAGAGGGGAATTATCCTTATTAATGTGGAAAAGCCTTGTTGGAGTGTAGTACCATCTTAGTACTAATTTTAATATACCTCATATAAGGACATGGAAGCCGAGGTTCTATTAGAAATTTTTAGTGCATATGTCCATTGCTCTTGGGATATAGATGATTTAAGATCCAATTCCCATCTCCTCATAGAGAACTTGTTGAAAAGTAACATCCTTATTAAAATGATTATATGAATATTTGAGAGACCATCTGTCCTTGGATGTAGTGTGGTTTATGAATGAAAAGACGATACCCATATTTAAAGCTCTGCTCTTCAATAGTTTATAAAGACAATCCTTTATTAATAGAAATGACATAAATTCCTTAGAGGGTAAATGGTATACTTCTCTTAAAGTAGAAAAGGACTTAATATGAGAGTCTTCAAACAAATCTCCGATCTTTTTAATACTACAAGAAAACCAAGCATCTGAAATTGAAATTTTATAAAGTGTAGTAATGGTAGAAAGGGGAAGATCTTTAAGCGTAGATATCTTAGTATCAGGTTTTTTTAATTTAGTTAATGTTTTCCAAGCCTCAAATGTAGCATCAAAAATTGGATGCTTATGTTCAGTTAAAGAAGGATTTAATAAAAAATTAAAGAAATTGTCTTGTAGAGAACAATATTTGGCTTGCGCCAATTCAAGATCTATCCATGCCGGCGATCTTCCTCCTTGAACCATGAAATGCTAAGTTTAATTAAAGTTGCTTGTTGATAGGCCCAGATGTTAGGAAGAGCCAGTCCTCCATTACATCTCTGTCGATATGTAGTATTTTTTGCTATTCTAGCTTTTTATTTTGCCATATAAATGAATTTATTAGACTTTGGATTTTGTTTATTAAATTTAAGGGAATTTTCAAAGGTAAGGACCGGAAAATATATAAAATCTTTGGTAATATAAAAGTTTTAACTGCCAAAATCTTGCCCATAAGAGTAAGGCCCAGAACTCCAAAGTGTGTTATAGCTTTGGTAATGTATCGCATAGAGTTTTGATATTGGATGGTATAATCAGAGACATTTTATTAAAAAAATGTATCCCTAGGTAAGTCAGACTTTTTTCTTCTAATTTGAATTTAGATTTCAATAAAATTTGTTTAATATCTGAATGGGACATATTAAAAGGTAAAACTTTGGATTTGAGAAAGTTGATTTTAAAAAGAGATACATTGGAGAATTCTTGTAATATAGGCATTAGAGTTGCAACCGATTGAACCGGATTTGTGATAGATATAAGGAGATCATCTGCAAATAAATTAAGTTTATGAGAGGACAATTTAGTTTCTATACCTGAAATTTGGGAAGAAGTCCGAATGGTTTCAGCAAGGGGTTCCATTGCAAGAGCAAATAATAATGGGGATAGAGGACATCCTTGACGGGTACCATTCTTAATATTGAAAGGTCTAGATAAGTGACTATTTATATAAATTTTTGCATTTGGTTCTTCATAGAGAGAAAAAAATATTTTTAATAAACTGTTCATCAAATCCAAAATTAAACAAAGTTTGTTTGAGAAATAACCAATTCAGTCTATCAAAAGCCTTTTCGCATCAATAGAAATAAGCATAGAAGGGATGTTTGAGGTTTTAATCAGATTTAGTATATTAATAATTTACGTGTGCCATCTGAGGCTTGCCTATCTTTTATGAATCCAATCTGATCATTTTTAACTAATTTTGGTAAGATATGTTTGAGACGTTCTGCTAAAATTTTGGAAAATATTTTGATGTCTCCATTTAATAGAGAAATAGGTCTATAACTTTGAACTTGATCTAGATCATTCTTACCTTTTGGGATAATGACAATGGTTGCCTCTAACATGGATTTGGGAAAGTGGCCTAGGCTGATACATGAGTAAAGAGGGAATGTAAGTGTGGAGTTAAAAGATTGGAGTATAATTGGAAATATTCATTAATGAAACCATCTGGTCCTGGGGACTTTGCTGATTTAAGTTTATTAATTGTGGTAGTTATTTCGTTAATACTAATTGGTTTATTAAGGATTTCTAAGTCAAGTTTATCAACTTGGGGAAGTTTTTAAATCTTTTAAAAATGAATCTATGGAATTTAAATTGGGTTTGGGAGAAGATGAATCTAAATGTAAATTATATAATTTCTCAAAAAATTCTGAGAAAACATTGGCTATATCTTGAGGATGAGTCTTAATTTCACCTGAGGGAGATTGTATTTGGGTTATTTTTCTATAAATACGTTCGGATTTAAGTTTTTTCATCATATATTTAGAAGATTTATTTTTTGATGAATAAGAAGCAAATTTAGAAGCTTTAAGAGCTGAGTCATATTCAGACATTATATGATCACTAAGATTTTGCCTTAGTATTAACAATTCTTTAAGAAGAGTTGGAGAAGGGGTGTGAAGAGTTGATTGTTGCTCTTCTTTAATTCGAATTTCTTCCTGAATTTGAAAAATTTTACTCCTATACTCTTTCTTATGTATGGCAGAGAGTTGCATGAGCTTACCCCTAACTACCGCCTTGTGAGCTTGCCAGAGAATAAATGGATCTATATCATTTATTGCATTTTCTTTAAAGTAGTTATTTATGGTGTCCTCGATAAGCGTTTTATATTTAGGATTTTTTAAAATGGATACATTAGCTTTCCATAGAAAGGAATTATTTGTTGGAGGGCCTATTAGAAATTTAATAATAAGTGGGAATGGTCTGAAAAAGATCTATTTAGAATGTTAACTTTTTTAAATCTGGGCAGAGAGAAGATATTGGTTAAAACCAAATCAGTTCTTGACGAAGAATGGTGGGTTTTGGAATAATGGGTGAATTCCCTGGAAGATGAATTCAAACAACGAAATACATCAAATAACTCATTTTGATTTAACCAATTACCAAAGGATGGGGATGAAATGCGATTCTGAGAAGAGGAGTCTATTGTTTTGTCTGGGACAGTATTGAAATCACCAATTATTATTAATTCGCCTTGTTTGATATTATCAATTTTTTTAATAACCTTATTAAAAAAGGAGATTTGTCTGTTACAAGGAGCATAAATGTTCGCTATTGTAAAAAGTCTTCCATTTATTTTACCAACTAAAATGTGAAAATGTCCTTTAGAATCAGCTTCCTCGTTAATAAGTTGAAAGTCAAATTTATCACTTATCAATGTCATAACACCTGCTTTTTTACGAACACCAAGAGCTGCAAAGGAATGTGGAAATTTTTTGTGTTGAAAGAGAGGGTGGCCATTTCGTGAGAACTTCAACTCCTGTAAACAGACAATGTCTGCTTTATACAATTTGGCTTCTTTCCATGTAATGTATCGTTTAAAAGGGCTATTTAAGCCTCTCACGTTATAAGATAAAAGATTCAACTCCATCACTGAACAAATCTAGAACAAAATGTGAACTAGAAGTCTGGAAGAAAGTTAAATATTACAAAGTCAAAATAGATTAAGCAAAAAAAATATCAACAAAACACACTATTTAACTAAATGACCAAACAATAGAGGTCTCCAGGAAGAAATTAATCTCCCAAAAAATTGGGGAAAAAGTAAATTGTGGCGAAACTCCTAAGGGACCATATTATATTTTTGTGTAAATTCACCCTTTGTCTTTAAATTCTTTTTGGATAAAAGAAAGAAAATCTTTTCCCTCGTCAGGATTTAGGAGAAATATATTTTTACCTCCATGCCATACTATTAGTCTAGTAGGAAACCCCCATTTATATGGAATCTCCAAGTCTCTCAATTTATGGTAACATCACGAAATGTTTTTCGAGCTTCCATAGTGGAGCGGAAAAGTCTGCAAATACTTTAATCTTTTCATAGGGACTAGGAAAGGTACCTCTTTCCCTAATAAATTTTAAGATTTTAATTTTAGTTTCGAAAAACAAGGAATCTCATAATGACATCTCTAGGTTTATCTTGAGGAATTCCTCTAGGACGGGGTAGCCTATGTATTCTATCAATTGTAAGTTGGATGTCAGAAAGGGTAGGGATCACTTTTTTGAATAGTGATTTTGCGTAATTCATCAGGTCAATCTGTATGACAGTCTCTGGTATCCCTCTAAGTTTGATGTTATTTTGGCGACTACGGTCTTCCAAATCCACCAACTTCGATTTCATAAAACTAATCTCCTCCTTCAGTTCCAGATTATGTTGAATGAGGGTATCAGTCTTATCCTCCACTTTTGAGATTCTTGATTCATTTATTTCGAATCTGTTGGAAAATTTCTCACATACCTCTTGAAACATGTTTTTCTGTGTTTCAAATCCAGCAGTGATTGAGTCTTTGAGGGTCTTGCAAAAGTTAGCAAGTACCCCTTCAGAAACCTGTTTATCAGAAGTGAGGAAGCTCTCATAATTAATCAAATCAAGTGGTGGACCTGAAAAACTCGGAGCCGCTGGACAACCTTTTTTAGATAAGGGTTTTATTGAACTACCATTGAGAGAAAACTCTTCTGAAGTGTTATCAGAGTCAACTCCTATAGTTCTATCACTATGCCTTCCTTCCGGATTTTCCTTTTTTGAGACTGTGATAAGTCCATCTCTAAATCTTTTCCTGCTGTCTTATTGGAAGATTCTTGATATTCAGGGAGAAGATTTCTTTGAGCAGATTTCCCCTTAGAGATTTTACCATGACAAGTATTTGATATTCCTTCAGGCGAAAGAGGTTTCCCATTTGTCCTTTTAATGGGTGATCTAGATTTCGTAGGACTGAGCAGAATAGGAGTATCACTTGATGGTCTAATTTGTGAAGAACTCCATTTTCTTTGAGTACTATTAGTAGAAGATTTAATAGAAGTTTTTATTCTTGAATTTCCAGACGCCATTTTGATATAATATAGAAGTTGCTATGGCGTATCTTTCAGTGTGTTGTTTGCTATATTATGCACACACAGTAATGAAATTACATAATATATGATAATATAGCTATTTCAACTATCTGAATGTATCTGTATTGTATATACCAGAGAAGCTACACTTTATATGAAAAAGGCTTTACAACTATCCGTTGAAGCGTTCCTGAGTTATTACCTCATAAAGGGACACTGGTCAGAATTGCAAAAAATGGCAAGGTCTTTAAGGTCAAAATAGGCTGGGTCATGAAGGGGTTAAAGTGTTAACAAGTGCCACCATCATTTTTTTTGTTTGCCACATAATTTATCATATTATCATTATCATTGTTTTTTTTTTATTTTTCTATTTTTTATTTTTCACTGCCATTCATTTTTTATACAGAAGAATATATAAAGAATTTTTTTATTGGATTTTATTAGATTATATTTTAATAATTTTTTATATTTTTTCTGTTGTTTCTACGGTAGTGTGTGAGGAGCATACAGCTCTACACGGTGTGGGAAAAAATGAACGCTCGGTAACTGTGCAGAAAAAAAGAATAAAAGTATTAGTGCACTGCTGTGTAAAAAGCAGTCTGCACAGCAGTGTACACACAGCAATACAGCTAGCAGGCAGCCTAATAATCAGCTCTGCTGCTGCACACAAGAAAATCCTCCCCTGTCACTGCACACTAACTGTACAGCACAATCGCTATCAGCACAAGCACAGAATCACTTTTCTTTCTTGCCCAACTCTCTCCCTACTGATAAACAGCGTCAGCAACCTCTCCCTACGCTAAGATCGGCAGAAGTAAAATGGCAGTCGGCGGTCAGGGCTTTTATAGCCACTGTGAAGCCACACAAAGCAAGCCAATCACTGCAATGCCCTTCTCTAAGATGGTGGTGGATGCTGCCCATGTCATCTTGTTGCCCACAGTGTGCGTCCTTGCTCATTGGATGAGAAAAGGCGCCTGCAAGCATTATGGGAAAACCGACTTTGGCGCTCGTGTCAACGACCGCATGGCCGACCTCACGCTATGGTCGGGTTTCGCTCGGTGAAACCCGACTTTGGCGAAAGTCGGTGATTTTTTAATCTGACCGACCTGTTTCGCTCAACTCTACAGTAGTTAGGAGGTTCTGGATGGGAGATATGCCCAGGATCTTCTACATATGTGAGTGGAGTGCTCAACTCTTGCAGACACTGGTCCTTAGTAGAGATGAGCGGAGTTCAAAGAGAACTGTTTCCCAATTTCAAATTCGAGCTGTTTTGGGCGGTGTTCGAGTCGTTCGACGAACCCGAACGATTTTGAAAAAATCCGGCTGTTCGAGGTTATGTTCGATAACTGTTCGTGCACCTAAATCGTCACTGGATTTTTTCACAGTAATGCTGAGAATCAATGTTAATACCCAGTTTGAGTGTACAGCGGGGTGGGGGAAGGGGCATGGGATGGATCTCTGCAGAAATAATGAAGATCTCCATTTTATTTTCTCTTTCCCGCATTTCCAGTGGGCGTGCAGTCTGTCAGCCTATCAGCAGCGCACACACGGAGCGAAGTGCTTTTTTTTCACACAAGCAAGGGCATGTGTCATTGGCTGTGTATGTCAGATGTCCTTGCCCTATAAGAGCCAGCCATTTCCCCCCTCGCCACCATTTTCTCACTGCTGCAGCACAGTCTTAGACGGCACTGCTGCTGCTGTTAGCGCTATCTTTCTAACAGTGACTGTGAAGCGAATTTGCAGTTAGACAGGAAGGTTTAGGGAGTAGGGAGGGACTAGTTTGTAATTGCAGCCCTTTTAACCCTCTCTGACATTAGACGTACTATCCCGTCCATAAAACCCGTGCCATTCTGCCCATGGACGGGATAGTACGTCATAGGCGATCAGCTGCGCTCCTGAGGGGAGCGCAGCTAATCGCCGCCGGGTGTCAGCTGATTATCACAGCTGACACCCGTGACTGTGTGTCAGGAGCGGTCACGGACCGCTCCCGGCACATTAACCCCTAGCACACCGCGATCAAACATGATCGCGGTGTACTGGGGGCACAGGGGAGGATCACGCAGGGTGGGGGCTCCCTGCGCGCCCCCCTGAGACCCTCAGACCAGCGCGATGTGATCGCGCTGTTCTGAGGGCTTCCTCCCTCCCAGGACCCGGATCCAAGATGGCGCCGGGGTCCTGGAGGGAGGCGGCTTCCTCAGTGCCTGCTGAGAGCAGGCACTGAGAAGCCTGCTGCACTGCCTGAGCGATCGCTGGTGTGACAGTGTGCTGTGCACACTGTCACACCAGCGATTTGATAAAATACAGTGATGTCCCACCCTGGGACAAAGTAAAAAAGTTAAAAAAATAAAAATAAACATGTTATAAAAAAAAATCCAAAATAAATAAAAAAAAAAAAATATTCCCCAATAAATTCATTTCTTCCTGTAAATAAAAAAAACAAAACAATAAAAGTACACATATTTGGTATCGCCGCGTCCGTAACGACCCCCCTATAAAACTGTCCCACTAGTTAACCCCTTTAGTGAACCCCTTAAAAAAAAAAAAAAAAAACAAAGCAAAAAATCAATGCTTTATCATCATACTGCCGAACAAAAAGTGGAATAACGCGCGATCAAAAAGACCGATATAAATAAACATGGTACCGCTGAAAACGTCATCTTGTCCCGCAAAAAACGAGCTGCGATACAGCATCATCAGCGAAAAAATAAAAAAGTTATAGCTAGCAGAATAAAGCGATGCAAAAATAATTATTTTTTATATAAAATTGTTTTTATTCTATAAAAGCGCCAAAACATAAAAAAATTATATAAATGAGGTATCGCCATAATCGTACTGACCGAAGAATAAAACTGCTTTATCAATTTTACCACACGCGGAACAATAAAAACGCCTCCCCCAAAAGAAATTCATGAATTGCTGATTTTTGTTCATTCTAACCTCCCAAAAATCGAAATAAAAAGCGATCAAAAAATGTCACCTGCTCAAAAATGGTACAAATAAAAACGTCAACTCGTACCGCAAAAAATAAGACCTCACATGACTGTCGGCCAAAATATGCAAAAATTATAGCTCTCAAAATGTGGCGATGCAAAAAACTATTTTTGCAATAAAAAGCGTCTTTTAGCGTGACAGCTGCCAATCATAAAAACCCGCTATAAATAGTAAATCAAACCCCCTTTATCAACCCCTTAGTTAGGGAAAAATAATAAAATTAAAAAAATGTATTTATTTCCATTTTCCCATTAGGGTTAGGGTTATGGTTGCGGCTAAAGTTAGGGTTAGGGTTGGCACTAAAGTTAGGATTAGGGTTAGGGTTGGGATTAGGGGTGTGTTAGGGTTAGGTTTGTGGTTAGGGTTGGGTCTAGGGTTAGGGGTGTGTTGGGGTTAGGGTTGGAGTTAGAATTGGGGGGTTTCCGCTGTTTAGGCACATCAGGGGCTCTCCAAATGTGACATGGCGTCTGATCTCAATTCCAGCCAATTCTGCGTTGAAAAAGTCAAACGGTGCTCCTTCACTTCTGAGCTCTGCCATGCGTCCAAACAGTAGTTTATCCCCACATATGGGGTATCAGCGTACTCTGGACCCCAAGAGTTATTGTGCAATTTGTCCTGTTTCTTCTGTTACCCTTGGGAAAATAAAAAACTGGGGCGAAAATATCATTTTTGTACAAAAAAATATATTTTTTTGTTTTTACGGCTGTACATTATAAACTTCTGTGAAGCACTTGGGGCTTCATAGCGCTCACCACACACCTTGGTAAGTTCCTTGTGGGGTCTATTTTCCAAAATGGGGTCACTTGTTGGGGATTTCCACTGTTTAGGCGCATCAGGGGCTCTCCAAATGCGACATGACGCCCCCAGACCATTCCATCAAAGTCTGCAATCCAAAACGTCACTACTTCCCTTCCGAGCCCCAACGTGTACCCATACAGTAGTTTTCTCCCACATATTGGGTATCAGCGTACTCAGGACAAATTGGTCAACAACTTTTGGGGTCCAATTTCTCCTGTTACCCTTGTAAAAATAAAATATTGGGGCGAAAAAATCATTTTTGCAAAAAAAAAAAAGATTTTTTATTTTTACGGCTGTGCGTTATAAACTTCTGTGAAGCACTTCGGGGTTCAAAGTGCTCACCACACATCTAGATAAGTTCCTTGTGGGGTCTATTTTCCAAAATGGGGTCACTTGTGGGGGGTTTCCACTGTTTAGGCGCATCAGGGGCTCTCCAAATGCGACATGACGCACCCAGACCATTCCATCAAAGTCTGCAATCCAAAACGTCACTACTTCCCTTCCGAGCCCTGACGTGCGCCCATACAGTAGTTTTCTCCCACATATTGGGTATCAGCGTACTCAGGACAAATTGGACAACAACTTTTGGGGTCCAAGTTCTCCTGTTACCCTTGTGAAAATAAAATATTGGGGGCGAAAAAATCATTTTTGTAAAAAAAAAAAGGATTTTTTATTTTACGGCTGTGCGTTATAAACTTCCGTGAAGCACTTCGGGGTTCAAAGTGCTCACCAAACTTCTAGATAAGTTCCCTGTGGGGTCTATTTGCCAAAATGGGGTCACTTGTTGGGGGTTTCCACTGTTTAGGTGCATCAGGGGCTCTCCAAATGTGACATGACGCCCCCAGACCATTCCATCAAAGTCTGCAATCCAAAACGTCACTACTTCCCTTCCGAGCCCCGACGTGTGCCCATACAGTAGTTTTCGCCAACATATTGGGTATCAGTGTACCCAGGACAAATTGGACAACAACTTTTGGGTTCCAATTTCTTCTGTTACCCTTGTGAAAATAAAATATTGGGGGCGAAAAAAAATCATTTTTGTAAAAAAAAAAAAAGATCTTTTATTTTACGGCTGTACGTTATAAACTTTAGTGAAACACCTGGGGGTTCAAAGTTCTCACCACACATCTAGATAAGTTCCTTGGGGGGTCTAGTTTCCAAAATGGTGTCATTTATGGGGGTTTCCACTGTTTAGGCAGATCAGGAGCTCTCCAAACACGACATGGCGTCCAGCCAATTCTGCGTTGAAAAAGTCAGACGGCGCTCCTTCCCTTCCAAAGTCTGCCATGCACCCAAACAGTGGTTTACCCCCACATATGGGTATCAGCGCACTCAGGACAAATTGCACAATAACTTTTGGAGTCTTGTTACCCTTGGAAAAATAAAAATTGGGGTGAAAAGATCATTTTTGTGGAAAAAATATGATTTTTAAATTTTACGGCTCTACGTTATAAACTTGTGTGAAGCACTTGGGGGTTCAAATTGCTCATCAAAAATCTAGATAAGTTCCTTAGGGGTCTAGTTTCCCAAATGGGGTCATTTGTGGGGGGTTTCCACTGTTTAGGCACATCAGGGGCTCTCCAAATGCAACATGGCATCCAAACTCAATTCCAGCCAATTTTGGTTGGAAAAAGTCAAATGGTGCTCCTTCCATTCCGAGCTCTGCCGTGCGCCCAAACAGTGGTTCCCCCCCACATATGGGGTATCAGCGTACTCAGGACAAATTGTACAACAACTTATGTGGTCCAATTTCTCCTGTTACCCTGGGGAAAATAAAAAATTAGTGACTAAAAGATAATTTTTGTGGGAAAAAAATAGGATTTTTTATTTTCATTCCCGGGCATTATAAACTTGTGTGAAGCACTTGGGGTTCAAAGTGCTCACCAAAGATCTGGATAAGTTCCTTAGGGGGTCTAGTTTCCAAAATGGGGTCACTTGTGGGGGTTTCCACTGTTTAGGCTCATCTGGGGCACTGCAAATGGAACATGACCCCCATTAACGTCTGCATTCCAAAACGTTACTACTTCCTTTCCAAGCCCTGCCGTGCGCCCAAACAGTTTCCCCCCCCACATATGGGGTATCAGCGTACTCAGGACAAATTGGACAACAACTTTTGGGGTCCAATTTCCTTGGGAAAATTCAAAAATTTGGGACTAAAAAATCATTTTTGTGGAAAATTGATTTTTTTTTCACACCCAGACTTTATAAACTTTTGTGAAACACTTGAGGGTTCAAAGTGCTCACAACAGATCTAGATAAGTACCTTAGGGGTCTAGTTTCCAAAATGGTGTCACTTGTGGTGGGTTTCCACTGTTTGGGCGCATCAGGGGCTCTCCAAACGCGACATGGCATCCAATCTAAATTCCAGCCAATTTTAGTTTGAAAAAGTCAAACGTCGCTCCTTCCCTTACGAGCTCTGCCGTGTGCCCAAACAGTGGTTTTCCCCCACATATGGGGTATTGACGTACTCAGGAGAAATTGCATAACAACCTTATCTGTCCATTTTCTCCTTTTACCCTTGTGAAAATAAAAAAAAAGTTTGTAAAAGATAATTTTTGTGGCTAAAAAGTAAAATATTCATTTTTTCCTTCCACGTTGCTTTAGTTACTGTGAAGCACCTGAAGGGTTAATAAACTTCTTGAATGTGGTTTTGAGTACCTTGAGGGGTGCCGTTTTTAGAATGGTGTCACTTTTGGGTATTTTCTGCCATATAGACCCCTCAAAGTGACTTCAAATGTGAGGTGGTCCCTAAAAAAAATGGCTTTGTAAATTTTGCTGTAAAAATGAGAAATCGCTGGTCAACTTTTAACCCTTATAACTTCCTAACAAAAAAAAATTTGGTTCCAAAATTGTGTTGATGTAAAGTAGACATGTGGGAAATGTTATTTCTTAACTATTTTGTGTGATATATTTCTCTGTTTTAAGGGAATAAAAATTCAAAGTTTGAAAATTGCAAAATTTTAAAAATTTTCGCCATATTTGCGTTTTTTTCAAAAATAAACGCAAGTTATATCGAAGAAATTTTACCACTAGCATGAAGTACAATATGTCACGAGAAAACAATCTCAGAATCGCGAAGATCCGTTGAAGCGTTCCAGAGTTATAACCTCATAAAGAGACAGTGGTCAGAATTGTAAAAATTGGCCCGGTCATTAACGTGCAAACCACCCTTGGGGGTGAAGGGGTTAAGAGCTAGGTTACAGCAATTCCTAGCACTTTTAGTCATGCAGGTCTGTGCTCTATATAGACAGATAGGTCAACTTGGGAGTAGTGACTATTTGTAATTGCAGCCCTTTTGAGGGCTAGGTTACATCAGTTGCTATCACTTTTTGCCAGCTCCACCAGCGTTGAAATACTCATAATTTTTTGCTGCATCTTGCCTGTAGAATAATTGTGTGCATAGTAGCAGTCTGTGGTATTCATTGCATTAGGCCATCTATACAAAGCTCCACCAGCGTTGAAATACTCATAATTTTTTGCTGCATCTTGCCTGTAGAATAATTGTGGGCATAGTAGCAGTCTGTGGTACTCATTGTATTGGGCCATCTATTCAAAGCTCCACCAGCGTTAAAAAAAAAGAATTTTTATCTGCATCTTGCCTGGACAATAATTTTGGGCATAGTAGCAGTGTGTGGTACTCATTCTATTAGGCCATCTATACAAAGCTCCAGCAGCGTTCAAAAAAAAAAAGAATTTCTATCTGCATCTTGCCTGTAGAATAATTGTGGGCAGAGTAGCAGTGTGTGGTACTCATTCTACTAGGCCATCTATACAAAGCTCCAGCAGCGTTAAAAAAAAAAGAATTTCTATCTGCATCTTGCCTGTAGAATAATTGTGGGCAGAGTAGCAGTCTGTGGTACTCATTGTATTAGGCCATCTATACAAAGCTCCACCAGCGTTGAAATACTAAGAATTTTTTGCATCCATCGTTTTTTGTGCAAACAACTCCAGAGTTGTCAATTAGGTAACCACCGAAATGAGTGGCAAAAGGCCTGCTGCTGGTGGAAAGGGGAATAGGTGTGTTGTGAAGGGAAAAAAATGTTGTGTCCGTGGGGTAGGTGTTAAAGCAACAGTAACATCTGCAGAAGAAAGACCATCTTCCAGCCAAACTAAGATGTCTACTTCTTTTAGTGGACAATGTGGTACGATCCCTTTCTTATGGGCACGCCCATCGCTACAAATTCCAGATGAGGCACAAAAAAAAGGTGCTTCATCAGATATCAAGTGCTCCTTTAAGTCGGCTCGCCTCCACCTCAACTTCAACATCACAAAAACTCCAGTCCTCAGAGGTGTCACCCCAATCGCACTTGCTTCCTCACAGCTCCCAAGTCTCCAGCTGCCCATCTGAGTATGGGGTAGAACAGATGGTTGAGTCTGCAGAGTGTTTACTCATACTAAAGCCTGGGAATCAGAGGTCGTCTCCACAGCTTCAGTGAATCCAGACAAGGAAATGATCTGCACTGATGCCCAGAATGTTTGAGTCGGATCCAGGACCACATGAAGTAGGTTCTGAGCATAATGTAGACCCTCGTTCCCAAACTGTAACTCCTGTTGGTGGAGACAACGAGGAAGACGATGATGAGACTCAAATACCTGATTTGAGCGACAACTTGAGTTTTGTGTCAGGGCAGGAAAAGGTTGGCTCTGAGGACAACGGGTGTGAGAACACACAGGGTGATGATGACGAGGTTGCAGATCCCACTTACTGTCAACCCACAGTCAGACAGTCGATGAGGTCAGCAGAGGAGGTGGAGGAGGATTCGAGTGACGACGAGGTCAGGGTGCGCCTTCCTGGACAGAGACGTAGTACTGGAAGCACGTCACCAACTGCATCCTCAACCACAACTCTGCCTCTGACCACAAGTCAAGGTGGCTCTTCAGGTTGCATGGGTTCTAAGCCTTGCATAGCTTGGGCATTTTTTAACATTGATAAGGATGACACCTCGTGTTATCTGTAACATTTGTGACCAAAAGCTAAGTAGAGGCCAAAAAATCCATAGTTTGAGTACTTCATGCATGAACCGTCACATGGATATGAAGCATAAGTTGCAGTGGCAAGCTCACTGTGCTACAATGCAGGCTAGCGGGCCGGCCCAACCACCGTCTGCCCCATCTTGTGCATCCGCGACCGCGGCCTCTTCATCCTCTGTGACTGGGGGGACAGCAGTCAGACCTGTTTTGAGACTCAGACCTGGCACCTCTTTACCCGCAACAGCCAGTCTGATTGGCATGTCATCAGTTCATTTGCAAGTGGAAACACCAGCTGGTGTTGAGCGCTTTCCGACATCGATAGCACCACCTTTGGATCAAGGCAACCTAACTTTTGCGCCTGCATCTTCCTCACAGACCGTCAGTTGTCCGGGGACACCCTACTCAACCCCGTCTACGCACAACAGCCAGCCCTCGGTCCCACAGATGTGGACAAGTAAAAGACCATTTCCTCCTAGCCATGAGAAAGCTAAGAGGTTGAATTTCACCATCTGCAAGCTCTTGGCTACAGAAATGCTGCCTTTCCGCCTTGTGGACACAGAGGATTTTCGAGACCTTATGTCCGTCGCAGTGCCCCAGTACCAGATGCACAGTCGGCACTACTTCTCAAAGAAAGGTGTGCCTGCACTCCACCAACATGTCGCACACAACATCACCGCTTCTTTGAGAAACTGTGTGTGACAGGGTGCATTTCACCACAGACACTTGGACGAGTAGGCATGGACAGGGGCGTTAGATGTCGCTGACTGGGCACTGGGTAACTATGGTGACAGCAGGACAAGGGGTTGCTGTCCAAGTCTTGCCGTCCTCACGAGTTGTGCGTCAATCCTCTTTATCTCGAAGTTCATCCACTGCTTCTGCCTCCTCAACCTCCTCTCGGTCTTCCACCTGCACCCAAAGCCTGTCTGGTCATGCCACGGGCTTTCTAACTGTGCAGAAGGGATCCTGCACACCTCCTTGCTATGCTGCCAGAAGGGCTCAAAGTAATCAGGCGGTTTTTACGTTGAAATGTCTGGGAAATGTGAGTCACACAGCTGAGGAGTTGTGGTCAGCTCTGGAGAACCAGTTTCATGAATGGTTGTCTCCACTGGACCTGCAACCAGGGAAGGCCGTGTGCGACAATGCCGCAAACCTGGGTGCAGCCCTTCGCCGGGGCACTCTCACACACGTGCCTTGTATGACTCACGTGTTGAACCTGGTTGTCCAGCAATTTTTAGCCCACTATCCCGGACTACATGGACTTCTGCAGAGGACACGGTCGCTGTGTGCTCACTTCCACCATTCGCATCCCGCAGCTCAGCGACTTACATCTCTACAGAAGTCGTTGGGCATGCCACTTCACCGGCTAAAATGCGATGTGCCAACACTGTGAAATTCAACTCTGCACATGTTGCAGCAACTGTGGCAGCACCGACAAGCCCTGTTCCAATACGTTCTGAATTATAGCCAGGGCCAACGAGATCCAGAGGTGGGGCAAATCACGCTGGAGGAGTGGTCTCAGATCAGGGACCTATGCACCCTTCTGCACAGTTTTGAAATGGCCACGAAGATGTTTAGTGCTGACGATGCCATTATCAGCATGACTATTCTGGTGATTTACATGCTGGAGCAGATGTTAAACAGGATTCGGAGTCAGGTGGTGGAACAAGAGGAGGTGGAGGAAGTAGAGGAGAGGAGTTGTATGCGGAAGGGCTAGCATCTGCAAGGTCCAGACGGTCGGCAGCACGAAGGCGGCTGGCATGGGAGGGTGGGGGAGAGGGATTAACCAGGGCACATGGTAGCAGTCAAACTAGTGAGGAAGGTGCAGGAGCCCAGGAAGAAGTGGAGGACGAACTGGCGATGGGCATGGAAGACTCATCAGATGAGGGAGACCTTGATCACATTTCTGTTGTGCGAGGTTGGAGGGAGAGGGCAGAGGAAGGAAGCATGATTCGTACCTTGCCACCAACACAACAGGGACTTGGTGCTCCTGGATGCGCAAGACACATAAGTGCCTTCTTGCTGCACTACCTGCAACATGACCCTCGAATTGACAGAATTCGAAATAATCCTGACTACTGGGTAGCCACACTGTTAGATCCGTACAAAAGTAAATTTGCTGAAATAATTCCTGCCATAGAAAGGGATTCACGCATGCAGGAGTATCAGCAGAGACTGTTGCAGAACCTTACATGTGCTTTTCCACAAAACACCAGTGGTGCACGTTGTCAAGTATAGTGTACAGTTCCTATAGCGTCTTGTGCTTGGGTGCGAGGAAAACACAGGAGACATAGGTTGAAATGAAATGACTTGTATTACTTCATACAAGCATGCTGAAAAGTTCACACAGTTTGCAGGAACAGCGACAGGAGACACAGCAGGCCAGAGTAACTTCAAGCATTACAATAAATCTCCAAAGCAGGTTCAGGATCTCTTCTCTGTACCGTAATTCCTCTGCAAACATGGATTCACCAAACAGCAGGTTTCCAGAGTCCAAAAGTGTTCCAAGGTTCCTCAGTAGGGAATAGCTGGAGTACAAGTCCAAGGCTTCCAGGAGTCAGGTCACAGACTGACTGAGGCTTGATTCAGGAGCACTGATTGTTCAGCTGAGGCTGCTTAAGAAGCAAGAGGGAAGAATCAGGGCGGGAACATGAAAACTGGAAACTCCATATTAACTGAGGGCAAGAGCTGCAGAAAGACAAAGCAAAATGGCCGACGGAAAACTGAGTTTCAAGGAACATGTCAACAGAGACAAAGAACCTTACATTACTCCCCCCTTAGGGACAACCTCCGGATGACCTCAGACCAGGCTTGTCAGGGTACCTCTGATGAAACTGGCGGAGCAGGCGAGGAGCATTTACATTATTGACTGGTTCCCATGAGTTGTCCTCCACTGGGTAGCCCTGCCATTTAATCAAATATTGCAACTGATTTCTGTACAACCTGGAATCTAGAATCCTTTCCACCATAAATTCTTCCTGACCATCGACCAGCACTGGGTCAGGGCAAGGAGAAGAACGTCCAGGAAACGTATTGGGTGTTGCAGCCTTTAGTAGGGATACATGAAAGACAGGGTGGATTCTCATAGTTCTGGGCAGTTGAAGACGACAAGCAACAGCACTTATAATCTTATTGATCTTATAAGGTCCAATGTACTTATGTCCCAATTTAGACGATGGAATCTTTAATTTAAGATTTCTGGTTGACAGCCAGACCAAATCTCCTACCTTGAAAGCTGGTGCAGGTTTACGAAATTTATCTGCTGCTTTCTTGTACCTTTCCTGAGCCAATTCTAGATTTTCCTTTAGAAGATCCATATTCTTTTGTAAAGAAGTGATTCTTTCAGCCACTGCCGGCAAGGGCGTATCTATGGGAAATCGAGGAAGAATGTTAGGATGATAACCTAGATTGGAGTAAAAAGGAGACTGCTTAGTGGAGGCGCTCTGAGAGTTGTTATAAAGAACTCAGCCAGTGGAAGTAGATCCACCCAATCATCCTGTAGGTGGCAGATAAAACAGCGGAGATACTGCTCCAGGGTCTGATTGGTTCGTTCTGTCTGTCCATTAGTCTGGGGATGAAAAGCAGAAGAAAGGTTTACTTTAATGTCCAATGCTGCACAGAAATTTTGCCAAAACCTTGAAGTGAATTGCACCCCTCGATCCGAAATGACCTCATCCGTACTCCATGTAAGCGAAACACATTCTTAATCATCAAGTCTGATGTCTGTTTTGCAGTGGGTAAGCCGACACAAGGGATAAAATGAGCTGCCTTTGTTAGACGGTCAACCACCACTAGAATGGTGTTCTTCCCTTGAGAGGTTGGTAACTCCACAATGAAGTCCATAGAAATGGATCCCCACGGGCGGGACGGGGTGGGAAGAGGTTGCAACAGACCAGTTGGTGAGGAGCGAGGTGTTTTGCATCTTGCACAGACTTCACATGAAGTGACATAGTTTAAGACATCTTTCCTGTAAGTGGGCCACCAAAAGAAACGAGAAAGAAATTCTTGTGTCTTTAGAATTCCCCTATGCCGGCTATCTTGGAATCGTGGATGAGTTGCAATACTCTCAATCTGACTGTTTCAGGTATATACAGACGTTGTCCCTGAATCCACACACCATTCTTAAAGACAAGACTTACGTCCCTTGGGGGTTGAGCCAACAAAGAATCCGCATGGTATGCTTCCTTGATGTCCTTAAGTAGGTCTTGATTATGAATCACTCCCAGGAATCTAGAGTCAGGAAGAATAGTCTTAGGAGGAGTAAGTGGACGTGTCTCTGTTGAATGAATCCTAGAGAGTGCATCAGCCTTTCCATTGCACGATCCTGGTTATAAGAAATGACAAAATTAAATTGGTTTAGGAAAAGATTCCAGCGAGCCTGGCGAGGAGTCAGGCACTTAGCCGACCTGATAAATTCAAGGTTACGATGGTCTGTCAGGATGACTATTTGCTGTGCAGCTCCCTGAAGAAGGTGTCTCCATTCCTTGAAGGCGGCAATAATGGCCAACAATTCTCTATTGCCCACATCGTAGTTCCTCTCAGCCGAAGACAACTGCTGGGAAAAGAAGGCACAGGGATGCAAGACATTCTTCTCACCTGTTCTCTGAGAGAGTATAGCTCCAACGGCACAGTCTGAAGCATCCACCTCTATTATGAAGGCAAGCTCGGGGTTGGGATGTACTAAGATAGGTGCGGTGGTAAATTTATCCTTTAAACAGGAAAATGCTTCCTGAGCTTGCGGGGTTCAGGAGAACCTAGACTGTTTCCGGGTAAGTTGGGTGATAGGTGACACTACCTCAGAAAAATTCTTAATGAAACGTCTATAGAAGTTGGCAAACCCGATGAAACGCTGCACCTCCTTCACATTTCTAGGAATTGGCCAATCCTTGATGGCTTGGGTCTTGCTTCCATCCATACTAATCCCTTGCGTAGATAGTACATACCCCAGAAATTGAATTTCGGTCCTATGGAATTCACATTTTTCAAGTTTGATGTAGAGATGGTTTTGTCTTAGGCGTTCTAAGACCATTCTCACATGTCCATGATGTTCCTCTGTGGAGTTAGAAAAAATTAGAATATCATCCAGATAAATCACCACAAATGTATCTAGGAGATCCCTGAAGATATCATTCATGAAGTGTTGGAAAGTGGCTGGGGCGGTACTCAGACCAAAAGGCATAACTAGATATTCAAAGTGTCCATAGCGTGACCTGAAAGCAGTCTTCCATTCATCCCCAGGTCTAATACGGACCAAGTTATAGGCCCCACGGAGATCCAGTTTAGAGAAAATTTTGGCATGCCGCACTCTCTCCAACAACTCAGGGATTAAAGGCAATGGATAACGGTTTCTAATAGTAACCTTATTGAGTTCCCTATAGTCTATGCAGGGTCTCAGAGATCCATCTTTCTTCTTCACAAAGAAGATGGGTGCACCTGCGGGAGATGAAGAGGGGCGTATGAAGCCCTTGGCTAAATTTTCGTCTATATAATCCTTCAAAGCTTTTAGCTCGGGCCCCGCTAGGGGGTAGATCTTACCAAAAGGTATCTCGGCTCCAGGCAATAATTCAATTGGACAATCATATGGACGGTGAGGAGGAAGCTGATCAGCGTTCTTCTTGTCACATAAATCCACATAGTCCTGGTATACAGCTGGTAGTTCAGGGACTGACATGGTTCCTTTAGGAACAGAGCAAGCTGAAACTCCTTGACTCATCTGTTTCTCCGGAAAGTGTAATTCCTTGGTCTCCCAGTTAATCGTAGGATTCTGCGCCTGCAGCCATGGTAGCCCTAGAATAATGGGAAAGTGGGGAGAAGAGATAAGCATAAAAGACATTTTCTCCTGATGATCTTTACCCATAAGGACCCTCAAAGGCTCTGTTTCTTGATCCACTGGTCCAGAAGTCAGTAGAGAGCCATCCACAGTCTCCATCTGTACTGGAGTAGCCTTCTTCACTGAACGTATCCCCTGTTTCAGAGCAAAGGAGATATCCATAAAATTTCCACTTGCTCCTGAGTCGATCATAGCAGAGCTAGACACCCAGACTGAGTCAACCCAGAGTTTGATGGAAAGGAAGCAATGAGAATTGTTTCTTTTACAACTCAGCTGGGACACACCGCTGAGGAAACTTGAAAAATTGCAGCGTTTATACCGTCATCGTCCCCAGAACTAACAGAGTTTAAGTCCGAGAAATCAAGATCTCTTGCAGCAGATCTCTCTGGAGCCTGAGGCTCGGACATGACAGAGCTCCTCTCGCAACACTCACAGTGAATGACTGCTGCAGTAGTCTTACGAGAATGGCTGGGGCAGTTTATAATGAAGTGCCCTGACTTACCACAGTAGAAACATAGATTTTCCTTTATACGATGTTCTTTGCGTGCATCACTAACCCGTCTTTGTAAAGAGTCCACCTGCATGGGTTCAGGTTCTGGTTCCCTTGTGATCCTACTCAAAGGTTCCTTAGCTGAGGAGGGAGGTAGTAAAAGGTTAGTGCGATTATTTTCGAACCATCTCTCTTGTCTGCGTTCAGTCAGACGAGCATCAATACGGATACAATAGTTAATAAAGTCACCTAACGCAGTGGGAGGGTCGGCACGAGCAAGTATATCCTTAATCAGTGGAGACAACCCTTTCCGAAAAATAGATTTTTTAGCGGAAGTGTCCCAAGTGGTATCAAGAGCCCATCTCCTGAAATCCAGGGCATATTCGGCTACTGAACGCTTACCTTGGCGCAAAGTTAACATGGCTGCTTCAGCTGTTGCACCTCGATTGGGGTCATCAAACACCTGCCCCATGGCTGAAATAAAAGCATCAAGGTGATTCAAACAATCATCCTCAGTCTCAATCAGAGGGTTTGCCCACATCAAAGCCTTATTGGTAAGCAACATGATTATAGTAAGCACTTTGGATCGTTCAGTGGGAAATTGTGAAGCATGTGCAGAGAAAAATAAATTGCATTGATTAATAAATCCCCTGAATTTCTCACGTTCACCGCCAAAACGAAAAGGAGGTAATTTGGGGATCCCAGAACTTGGGGTTATGGCAGGAGCCTGGGCTCGTTCCTCTAGAGCCTCAATCCTGGCTCGCAATTCCTGGGTAGTCTGTCCAAACACTTGCAAATTATGATTAGTGAGGTCCTGTAGGCTTGCAAAACGGGTTTTTAAAGTCTGTACATCTGAAAGGATTGTATCAGTCACTCCGCAAAGTTCCTTTATGCGGGCCTCCATCTTCCAGATCTTTTAAGGCAGAAGTGCTGGAATGGTTGTGAGAAGTCACAACCACTGTCATCACATAAGGTATTAAACGGACATCTGATATCCACAGTCACAGCAGACACGGCTTTCCCAGACCCAGCAGACACTAAACATTGGCTCCTGAATCTTGTCAAGTATAGTGTACAGTTCCTATAGCATCTTGTGCTTGGGTGCGAGGAAAACACAGGAGACATAGGTTGAAATGAAATGACTTGTATAACTTCATACAAGCATGCTGAAAAGTTCACACAGTTTGCAGGAACAGCGACAGGAGACACAGCAGGCCAGAGTAACTTCAAGCACTACAATAAATCTCCAAAGCAGGTTCAGGATCTCTTCTCTGTACCGTAATTCCTCTGCAAACATGGATTCACCAAACAGCAGGTTTCCAGAGTCCAAAAGTGTTCCAAGGTTCCTCAGTAGGGAATAGCTGGAGTACAAGTCCAAGGCTTCCAGGAGTCAGGTCACAGACTGACTGAGGCTTGATTCAGGAGCACTGATTGTTCAGCTGAGGCTGCTTAAGAAGCAAGAGGGAAGAATCAGGGCGGGAACATGAAAACTGGAAACTCCATATTAACTGAGGGCAAGAGCTGCAGAAAGACAAAGCAAAATGGCAGACGGAAAACTGAGTTTCAAGGAACATGTCAACAGAGACAAAGAACCTTACACACGTAGTGAATCTCACAGTTCTAACTTGCCAACTGTGGGACTGTAAAGTCTTCAGCACTCAAACCGTAACAGAAACACATTATCTGCTGGTGTTAACAGCAATTTTGCGGAATCCTTTCACCAGTTTTTTAGCCCATCCTTTGCAAGGCCACAGGAGACAAGAAGTCAGACACATAGTCAACGCCTAGAGACGATGGTACAGGAGTATCTCCAACTGAACATAGAAGCCATGACTGTGTCACTGGACCCTTGCTCTTTTTGGGCTTTCAATCTGGATAAATGGCCGGAGCTCGCCACTCACGCCTTGGAGATCTTGTCATGCCCCGCAGCCAGTGTTCTCTCTGAACGTGTGTTCAGCTTTACTGGTGGTGTGCTGACAGATAAGCGCACGCGGCTGTCCACTGAGAATGTAGACAGACTCACGTTCATAAAGATGAACAAATCATGGATCCGCAAGGACTTTTCTACCCCTGTGTCATCCTGGGGAGAGTAAAAGCTTGAGGATTTGGTAAAATCACCCCACCAACCGTTTTAAGCTTTCAAATTGCTAATAATTTTTAGCTGCATCTAGGCCGGAAAATAATTTTGGGCCTGTAGCAGTGTGTGTTACTCATTCTAATAGGCCATCTATACTAAGCTCCACCAGCTTTCAAATTAATAATAATTTTAGCTGCATCTTGCATGTAGAATAATTTTGGGCCTGTAGCAGTGTGTGGTACTTATTCTATTAGGACATCTATACTAAGCTCCACCAGCTTTCAAATTAATAATAATTTTATCTGCATCTTGCCTGGACAATAATTTTGGGCCTGTAGCAGTGTGTGGTACTCATTCTATTAGGCCATCTATACTAAGCTCCACCAGCTTTCAAATTAATAATAATTTTTGTTCTCTCTGAACATGTGTTCAGCGCTGCTGGTGGTGTGCTGAGTCTGACAGATAAGCGCACGCGGCTGTCCACTGAGAATGTAAACAGACGCACGTTCATAAAGATGAACAAATCATGGATCCGCAAGGACTTTTCTACCCCTGTGTCATCCTGGGGAGAGTAAAAGCTTGAGGATTTGGTAAAATCACCTCACCAACCGTTTTAAGCATCTCTGGGGCAATTGATGCTACTTAAGTGGTGTCTGTGCCCCAAATTTTTGGAAAAAATGGAGACTCTTTTTGGAGTTCCCTTCCTGTGTTTTACATGATGTTGGCATTGTTAATTATAGGTGGGTTGAGTCTTTCCCCACCCCCCTTTTAACCGTAAGAAACTACATACACTATGGCTTGGGGTAACACAGATGGTTGAGTGTGAAGACTAGAGCTGTTTACTCATACTATAGCCTGGGAATCAGAGGTCTGCTCCAAAGCTTGAGTGTCTGCTAGTCAGCGGAGTAGCCACTGGCTGTAGATCTAATTACAAATTTTTAACTGCATCTAACCCAGACAATAATTTTGGGCCTAGTAGCAGTGTCTGCTAGTCAGCGGAGTAGCCACCGGCTGTAGATCTAATTACAAATTTTTAACTGCATCTAGCCCAGACAATAATTTTGGGCCTAGTAGCAGTGTCTGCTAGTCAGCGGAGTAGCCACCGGCTGTAGATCTAATTACAAATTTTTAACTGCATCTAGCCCAGACAATAATTTTTGGGCCTGGTAGCAGCGTCTGCTAGTCAGCGGATTAACCCAGCTGTTAAGCAAGCTACACCACCTGTACTTTGGACACTTAATTTTTTCAAAGGAAAAGCTTCGGGCCCCCGAGACAATCAGTGAAGAGCATCAGGGAGGCACCCCAAGGCACAGGGGCTGTGACTGGCGCTAGGACGCCTTGCAGTGGACCGCCAAGCTCGATCCTTATAAAAGCTTTTTAACTGCAGCAGCTTTACTGGACGCTATTGAAGCTGGAACTCTTTTTTATTAAAAAATACAAAACACATACAATATATACATAAATCAACAACATCAAACCATAATGAAAAGAAAAACAATACCGAAAACACGCTCCTTCTTCACATTCCTGTCCTTATTTACATTTCTCTTCTTCACAGGAGTCCACTTGCTGAAACTTTACAGCTCCTCAGGGACCCCCAGCAGGAAACCTCTCAAAGAAAAAGGGAAAAACCAAAAGGGGAAACAAAAACAAAAACACCCACATTCACTCATTCACCCACATACATACCACCATTTTTAACATATTTACATATTTACAGGAGAAACAACAAAAAGGGTTTGGCCCACTGCCTCAACACAAAAAACAAAAAAGACCATTCTGGCCACAACACAACAAAATACTTATCTTCCTAAACATGTATATATATATATTTTTTTATTTTATTTTATTATTACCCCCACCACACCACAGGTCCATCAGTTCATGGCCTCCTTTTCACTGCAAGACATTTTTTCCTTGGGTCCATATCAACGTTTATATGCCCCTGTTTCCTCATAGTATTCCTTTGGGTCCATGGGTCCTTTCCCATTGCCCTAAAAAATTTCACCACACCCCTCAAGAACCCCCAGACAACCCCCACCCAACCTGACTATACCCCCACACACAACAATCTACATACGCTCAAAAATAATCATCTTAATAAACCATATAATAATACATACATACAATATAATTATAAAACACAACGAAACACAATTACAAAACACAATTTACTACAACAACATTATCACTAATATACCATAATGCAACATAACTACTTTTAAAACATTTCTTATCACACAAGGCCCAAGTTTGGTGCCTGCAAGCCTCAATATCCATTCCTTTTTATTTTTTCAAAAACAAAAAGCTACATTGTGTCATGCAACAGCCCACCACCAGGAGACTGGAGCCCTAAGAGGCCCTGTCCCTTACCAACAACACACTCACCCTGTCCCTTGTCAATTAAAACTGTCCCTATTTCTGTCCCTAACCAAAAAGTCCCTATCTATCCCTACTCTACCTAACTTAACTTAACTAACTCTCTATCTATCCCTAACTGCCCCTACTGTCCCTACCTGTCCCTATTCTCTCCCTCAACACCCCACCACCTTATGCTATCCCTACCCCCATTCACACACAAAACAACTTTCCCTTGAGAGTGTGTAAAACCTGACCACTACGCTAACTAGAAATAAAGTGCTCCGCTCTCGGCCACCCAGGGATCTGAACACCCCATAAACCCACTCGGCGTAGGAAAGGGACGCCAGCCGCGGCCAACGTATGGAAGCACCCACCCTGCTGTAAACCTCTGCATTAAAGGGACACTGAAGGAGGAAGTGCTCCATGCTTTCCAGCACGTTGCCACACTCCTCACGAGGACAACCCCGATCATCGGAGTTCCTGTACTTCAAGTTGTCCCTTACATACAGTCTCCCGTGAAAGCAGCGCCAGGCCAAGTCCCAAAACTTCGTGGGATCCGCTCTGAATTTAAAAGCCCGAGCCCCACCTCCAGATCCCGGCCTGGGCAATCCCTGAGGACCAGGGGCTTCTGGAAATGGGTCAACAGAACCCTTCTGTCAAGACATTGTCTCGACATGGTCCTGATTTCCCTCATTTCCAGACCCCACCGGCGGATTACCTTCAGAACCGGGGTAGCGTAAGCCGGGAGATGTCCGTGAGGTGTACGGAGATCCTTCACTTGCCCTCCTGTCTCCCATTCCTGGAAGAAGGGCCGAAACCAACCCCTGCAGGAGAATACCGACGGAGGAGCCCTCTCTAGCCAGAGGTTCGAAATGTTGGCTTTAAGAAAGGTGTTCACTAAGAACACTACTGGGTTGACCATACCCAACCCACCTAGTCTCCTCGTACGGTACGTGACCTCTCTCTTGATTAGGTTGAGCCTATTCCCCCATAACAGCTGGAAGAACAGGCTGTAAACCCGTGTCCAGAGAGGTTCTGGCAAGATGCACACACTGCCCAGGTAAATTAACAAGGGAAGCAGAAAGCCTTTAGCCAAGCCAACCCTTTCCCTCAGGGTTAAAGACCAACCCTTCCACTGGTCCACCTTTTGGGCGGCAATATTGAGTCTGCCCTCCCAATTTTGCTGGGGGTAGTTCCCGGGGCCAAATTCGATGCCTAGAATTTTGGCGGAGGCCTGGGGCTCTGGAAGGGTGCCCGGGAGATCAAAACTAGGATCGCCCCCTCCCAGCCAGAGACTCTCACACTTTTCCTGGTTGATCATGGACCCGGATGCCTCCGAGTAACGCACGACCTCGGACATGACCCAATCCGCCTCCCCTCTCGAGGACACGAAAAGGGAAACATCGTCAGCGTACGCCACCACCCTCAGAGGAGGCCCAGAACCCGCCTGGTCCATCCCGACTCCCACCAACGGTCCATGATCTACCCTCCTCAGGAAGGGATCGATCGCGAACGCGTATAAAAGTGGGCTCAGAGGACAGCCCTGACGGACCCCAGAACCTACCTCAAAAGGGTGCCCTGACCAACCGTTCACGAGCGGGAAAGTCTCAGCCCCTTGGTACAAGATCTCTAGCCAATTT
This sequence comes from Oophaga sylvatica, assembly GCA_033576555.1. Taxonomy (NCBI): domain Eukaryota; kingdom Metazoa; phylum Chordata; class Amphibia; order Anura; family Dendrobatidae; genus Oophaga; species Oophaga sylvatica. The sequence continues at coordinate 42,580 of JARQOD010005066.1, forward strand.
ACAAACCTCCCAGGCAGACCGTACCTTAAAAGGACAGACCAGAGGTACTCATGGTTAACCCGGTCAAAGGCTTTTGCTTGGTCTAATGACAGTAGATACCCCTTCCAGTGACCTGCCCTACCCTGTTCCACTGCCTCTCGGACACCGAGCACAGCACTGAAAGTGCTGCGGCCTGGAACAGAGCAGTGCTGGGCCTCCGAAAGGAGCCGGGGTGCAAACTTCACCAGCCGATTAAACAACACCTTCGCCAGAACCTTCCGGTCCGTATTGAGAAGCGCTATGGGACGCCAATTCTCAATACGGGACGAGTCTTTACCCTTTGACAAAATAATCAGGGCTGACCTCCTCATTGAACCGGGAAGAGTACCCGAGGAAAGACACTCATTAAACACCCCAGTCAAGAGGGGACCAAGGAGTCCCTAAAGGTCTTATAAAATTTGGATGTTAAGCCATCCGGACCTGGCGATTTTTTGGGCCGAAGCCCATCAATGGCCAGTCTCACTTCCTCTTCCCTGATTGCTTCTGCCAAAACACCAAGAGAGGGATCATCCCCTGGCTCAGGGATGGTTTCAGCCAGGAAAGCCGACATCTCATCCCGATCTAGATCCCTCTTTCCCAAGAGGCGTGAGTAAAAGGACCTGACCACCTCCAGGATCCCTGATTTGGATCTGTTCAGGGACCCCGTACTATCGATCAGTCCTGTCACCATTTTACAATTCACTGACATCTTACAGTTCCTGTAGGGGTCAGGTGAGCGGTACTTCCCGAAATCCCTCTCAAAAACCAAAGATGTGTGCCTATCATACTGACACCTCTTAAGCAAAGACTTCACTCTGGAGATTTCCTCACGGTCACCTCCAGTCGAGACGAGCTGCTCGAGTTTCCTCCCCAGAGCCCGATACAAGCGATGCCTGTTCAGACTCCTGAGGCTCGAGAGCTTGCGGAAGAACCCCGCCACCCGCTTTTTGAAGATCTCCCACCACTCTGACTTACTACTACAGAGATCCAAAAGCGGTACCTGGCTCTGAAGAAAATCCTCGAAGGATTGTCTCACATTCGCTTCTTCCAGCAGGGACGAATTCAGCTTCCAAAGCCCTCTTCCCATCCGGGGAGTCTCTGCAACATTCAGAGAAAAGAAAATTAGACAGTGATCGGAGAACTCCACCTCAACGGCGGACACAGCAGAAAAGATGGCATCCTCCTTTAAAAAAAACCTGTCTATTCTAGATCTACAGCTACCCCTATGATAGGTGAAACCCCCGTGACCTGGGGTGTGCCGGATGTGGACATCCACCAGGCGAGCTTCACTGGCTATGCTATTGAGCGCGATGCTGTCATAAGCCAGGCGATCTCCAGGACCCCCCGATCTCGGGACCTCGTAATGGTGTTGAAGTCCCCACCGAAGACCACCTGTCGGCTTGTAAAAAGAAAGGGCTTAATCATCAGGAAGAGACATTTCCGGTCCCACTTTGACTGTGGACCATAGATGTTTATGAGCCGCAGCTCTTGTCCCCTCATGAAGACGTCAAGGACCAGGCACCTCCCCATTTCTAACTCGATCACTCGTCTGCATTCCACATCTGCAGTCTTAAAGAGGACTGCCACCCCGCTATACGGCTCGGCCGCAAGAGACCAGTATGAGGGCCCGCACCTCCACTCTCTCTGTGCTTTATGTATGGCCCCCATGTCAGTTAGTCTAGTCTCCTGCAAAAATAAAATTTCAGCCTCAATTCGGGTGAGAAAATCAAAGGCCGTAAATCTAGCCGCATCTGACTTAATGCTGGCGACATTAATGGACGCCAACGTCAACGGGGCGAGTTCAGCCATCATGAGTGATCAAGCTCGACGGCCTTCTTCTTACCCACCCCGCTCCCACCACCCTCTGGGGAGGAGTCAGACCCCTTCCTCTTTAAGGTGGACGAGGTGTCCATTCCTCCTCCCCTGGTGTCCTCACCTCCAGACTCCAGGTCTGTCCCCCCCCCTGGGAGAAACAACGTCCCCCAAGGGTTGGACTCCGCCATCCCCTAAAGGACCCCCCGATGCCACCCCGATCCCCTGCCCTCGTCCGGCAACTCTTTAGCAGAGTCCTCAAGGGCCTGGAACTGGTTGGAGAGTGTGATCAGAGGGGGAACGGTGGGCCCTTCCGTTGGTACCCTCACGGTCGGGGGTGGGGGGGATTTGGAAGACTTGTTCAGCCTCTTCCTCCCACTCCTGTTGTTACATTTTTTTCCACCCTTTGATGTTGTAGGCTCCTCTAAGACTTCCTCATCAACACTTTCATATTGAGAGGAGCTGTCTGAGTCAGCCGCTTTATCCTCCCTCTCCATCCTCCTGATCTCCTCGTTCACCGCTTCCTCCCCCAGGGCCTCAGAGGCTTTAGCCACCAACCCAGAGGGAGGAGCAGGCATCACCCCGGTTACCCGAGGCTCCACCTGCTCCTTACCCCCCTGGCGAGCCGCCTGCCTCCGCTGATATAAGGGGCCTCTAGTGACCTTGCCTTTCCTCACCGGCCCCTCAGCCCCTCCCCACCACCACCGCCCACCGCGACAGAGGAAGCCCCGCCGGAGGTTTCCCCCCCACTGTCTCCCCCCACCGGGCCCGCAGCAGTATTGGAGAAGGAGCGAGGGCAGCGGCTATATGGGTGACCAAGGTCACCACACAGGTTGCACCGAATGTCCCTACACGCAGCAGCGAGATGACCCACCCCGCCACACAAGGCACATTTCTGCACCTTGCAGCTTGCGCTGAAGTGGCGGGGATCGCCGCACTTGTGACAGACCTTCGGCTGCCCCTGGTAGAAGACCAGGATCCTGTCCCTTCCCAGGAATGCCGAGGAAGGGATGTGGGTGACCGTATCGCCTGAGACCTTCAACTTAACCATGAAGGTCCAGCCCCCCGACCAAATACCAAATTCGTCCCTGTTCTTTTTTGGACCTCGGTGACTTCCCCATAAAAGCCACGTCATTATGTCCACGCCTGAGAGTGACTCGTTACATGTCACCACGGTCACTCTCTTGACGGAATTTTGGCGAGACACCGCCTGTACGACGAAGCCTCGCCATCCGGGCTCCCCTTTCACCAGCTCATAATTTGACCAGAAGAGCTCAAGCCCCTCTGGCCGAACAAAGCTGATGTCAAAGAAACGGGCCAATGAGGGATGGATCAGGGCAAAGATGTCATCTGCCCTGAAGCCCATCTTCAGGAGGAGCTCCACCACCCTGCTCCTGGGTGGGCAAGCTTCACTGACCCCCCCACCGAAGACGGACCACATTCCTCCTCACCAGCCCTTGCCCGGCTGTTGGGAGAGACCAGACAGTCCCTCCCTCTCTTCTCTCTTGGAAGGCGGCTAAACCATGCCTCTCTATCCAGAAAGACAAGTCCACCGTCCTCCCCTCTACCATTATTGACCTTTCTCCCCTTTTGAGGGCCTCCAGGAAACGGCGGTGCAAAACGCCGTCCCCGGAGTCGAGAGGTGAGGAGACCCCCTGAGAACCCCCCCGGGAGCCCCCCCGACCCCCAGCCATGACCCCCGCAAATGAACACCTGGGTGCCACAGCTGGGGGGCAGATGGGCCAGCCCCCACCCCACTCACACTTGCTCCCACATTCACTCCTGCATCCACCCCTGCATTCACTCCCACACTCACTCCCTCATTCATACCACCCTCGCCATCACTCACACCTCCATGCACCACCTCCGCAAACAGCTCCTCAAAAATGTCACTCGCTCCATCACTATCATCCACACTATCCATATACACACTATTCACATTATTTACAGTATTTTATTATTTACAATATTTACATTGCCTTTTACTTTGTTTTTAGTTTTGCTGCTTTCCATACCTCCTGCTGGGGGCCCTGGCTGGATAACGGTGTTGTCTCCACTTTTTTTTTTTCCTCTGCCCAGGAGTGCCGCTGCCCCTTTAAATGTTCCAGAGCAGAGTGCACTTAGTACACCCTGCCTGGGCTCGGGAGCAGCAGCAGCTCCTGAGCTCTCTGGAATCACTTTTTTTTTCTTTTCCTCTTCTTTCCCTGTGCTTCCTAGGGCAGGGACGGACCTTGCCACCGCACCCTGCCCTCCACACACCTCCTCCGCCGGCTTTACCTGGAGCGCCGGAGCCCCCGCACCACCAGATGACAGTTAGTGGGTTGGGGACCCCGACAACTCCCTACCGGCTTTCGGGGGCGCAGACCCGATGGTATGGGTGGGCAGGACAGAGGGTGGCGGACCCGCCGAGGCCACGCCCCCCCACCGGCCACAGCCACTCCAGGCTGAGCAGCAGCCCCTTTCAAGGCCATGCCCACCCCAGATGACACGGGCACAGTGGGCGGAGCCACGGCCGCCGAGGCCACGCCCCCCGCCGGCCCACAGCCACTCCAGGCTGGGCAGCAGCCCCTTGCGAAGCCACACCCACCCCAGATGATGCGATCACGGCGGGCGGGACTGTGGCCGAGGAGGGCACGCCCCCCCTGCATGCCTCTGCCTTTGCAGGCGGGGCAACATTCAGGGAGGCCACGCCCCCCTCACAGGCCTTCACCACCGCTCTGTACCCACCCCCTGCTGTAGGCAAGGCTGGCCACTCCCCTTCAGCATCCAGTGGTGGAGGGGTCCCCCGCACGGACCCCTTTTTGGGTCTACGTGCCGAGTGCCCCGGCTTCACCACGGTCGCCTCCAGGGAGCGACCAACACCTTGCAGGTCTTTAATTGCTGCTTTACAGCAGTATCTGCGCCCCTTCTATGCCTCTGGACCCCCATAAGTGATCCAGATTTAACGGACCCGTTCGTGGGGGGCCCAGAAGCTGCTCTCACCGCTGGAGATGCGGCCCCGGCTTTACCTTTACCTGGTGCTGGGCCAGTCCCCCCTGCCACCGGGACTGAGCCCAAACACCACCACTAACGCCACCAGTATCGGCACCGACCTCCATATCGCTGCCTGAATCCGAACTGCCACCACCAGAAGTGACAGCAAGACCCAGGCAGACTTTACTCTCCCCGCTCCCTTGCTCCGGACCCACCACAGGGCCCGAGCTGGGGTGGGCAGCGGGTTCCGCACAGCGGGACTGGGGGGCCCCGGAAAAAGGGACAAAAACAAGTTTCTCCTCCACCACTTGCTTTGCCTTACGCCTCCTCCTCCTCTTCCCGGTTGCCTCATCCTCGAGGCAGACCTCGTCCCCAAACAACAGTGTTTTTTACGCCAAACCGTGCTGGAGACTCAATCTGCCTCACTTGCTGTAGGATGAGGCAGCCCCCCTTGTTATTACTCCCACTCCCTCCATCCTCCCCCTCACTCCCACTTTCCTCCATGTCACTGGAGTCCGGTGGGAGAGCCACTTGTTCGGGGGCTATCCCGCTGCGCGATACCTGGGAGCTCTTAACCACCAGGTCTTGGGCGCTCTTACTCACAAGGTCCTGGGCGCTCTTACCCACCAGGTCCTCAGGTGGAGCTGGCGCAGATGTTCCACCATCTTCCTCCTCCTCGTCCTCCACCTGGCTGGGGCCTCCTGACCCCCCAGGAGACCCACCGGTCAGGGCTCTGAACCGGTCATCGTTCCTTAGCTTCTCCCCAAAGGGCCGCTTCCTCCAGGATGATCTTCCTCCTCTCTTCCAGCGCTCTTATCTCCCCCTTCAGCCTTTAGACCATGGCAGATACCTCCGCTCTCTTTGAGGCAGGGAGCCGATTTTTTGCTGTTACTCGGGCTCCCCTCAACTTCTCCCGGAGTATCCTCAGCTGCTTAGCTGCCTCCTCATATTCACAGAGGTGGGCATGGATGCGGGAGGCGTAGATGGTGGACGGCTCTCCCGCAGCCTTGGAGTCCCAGATGTTAAGGGGGGCTCCTGCCGCACCTCTGCCCGCAGCCTCCTCACCGCGAGAAGGAGCTGCCACGGCCCCGGCTTCAGGGGTCCTGCTTGGTCCTGGAGCCTTTCGGGCCCCCCGGTATCTTCTTCCTATTCATCCCTGGGACTGGCTTGCTACGGCGTGGGCCTCCAGATGGTATGTGAGGCCCCCCACCCCCAGCTAGCTTGCCGGGGGGTGGGAGCCAGGGGCACAGCCCCGACGCTCAGTCCTAGGGAAGGCCTCTCTCTCCTAGGGAGGATCAGGCAAAAAGTCCAGGTGGAAAAGTCCTCCTCCCCAGGAGCTTGGTTTGCACACAGCCTCAGATCCTCCAGCAGCACGGTTCCGCCTCTTCCTCTTCAGGGTGGAGCTGGAACTCTTTTTTTATTGAAAAATTACAAAACACATACATATTACATATACACAAAAACAAAAACCAAAGCTTATGTCCAAGACCACATAAAACAAAAAGCACAAAACAAAGAAAATAGTTAAATAACTGAAACCTAGGAGCCAGCACATGATCCACTTTCCATCCGCCATTGTCCGAGACTCTTTATAAGTCCATCCAGAACTTTCCAGTTCTTCAAGGACCCCCAGCAAGAAACTTCTTTAAAAATAAAAGGGGAAGAGAAAACAAAACAAAAAACATATTCTTACATCCACATTCACACACACATCCTCCCACCCCATTCATACCTATTTACATAATTTACAAGAAATTATTAACATAAAGTTTGGCCCACTGCCTCAAAACGCAAATAACACTACCTAAAATATATATTACACACCTTTTTTTTTTTTTTTTTTTTAAATTTTATAATAATCACCCCCACCTCACCTCAGGTCCATAAGTTCATGGCCTCACATCAAACCGGGTCCATATAAAGTTTTATGCCCTTTACCACAGCAATCTTCTTCTTTCCTTGGGTCCATAGGGTCCATGGTGAGTTCATTTTCTCTGCCCAAAGCCCTTCAAAAATTCCCCAAAACCCCAACACCCCAAAACAACCCCCTCCCAACCTAAACTATTCCCCCCACATTCAACTATATGTCAACAAACACTCAAAACAACCAACATTAACACATAATACATAATATATACAATATAAACCATAACTCAACTTATCAGCATTAATCTAAAGCATAACATTTCTTTTAATCACTTCTTACACAGCAAGGCCCAAGTTCGGTGCCTGCAAGCCCAATATCCATCATTATTTTATTACAAAACAAAAAAGCTACCGTGTCATGCAATAGCCCACCACCAGGAGACTGGAGCCCTAAGAGGCCTTGTCCCTTTACCACCAACACATTCACCCTGTCCCTTATCAACTAAACTGTCCCTACTTCTGTCCCTAACAAACTGTCCCTATCTATCCCTATCTATCCCTACTCTACCTAACTTAACTTGACTAACTCTCTGTGTCCCTCTCACTGACCCTCCCTGACCCTATCTACCCCTACTTCTCTCCCCCAACACCCACACCACCTTATGCTATCCCTACCACCATTCACACACAAAACAACTCTCCCTTGAGTGTGTTTTTTAAAAGGAGAAGCCCCTCCAAAGCCAAGAGGCCCTCCTCACACCCAACCTCTCGAACTCCAAAGAACGCACCTTCCCCAGGTCACCCAAGATGTTACTAACCACCTCATCCCAGGGGAGGCTTCTGCTGCGTCGACACTAAACACCGTGCATTCCACGTGTAAAACCTGACCACTACGCTAACTAGGAATAAAGTGCTCCGCTCTCGGCCACCCAGGGATCTGAACGCCCCATAAACCCACTCGGCATAAGAAAGGACGCCAGCCGCGGCCAACGTATGGAAGCACCCACCCTGTTGTAAACCTCTGCATTAAAGGGACACTGAAGGAGGAAGTGCTCCATGCTTTCCAGCACGTCGCCACACTCCTC